>SZWC01005235.1:83501-107682 GCA_023375785.1 Penium margaritaceum
GGGGGTGGGGTTGGCAGGCGGGATGGGCCTTGTCCGCACATCACACCTGTGCCTGCCGCTGCCGTGCTCGGCGCATCACGTGACATATGCAGCGGTGTGAGTTCGCGAAATTCGAAAGATGA
Organism: Penium margaritaceum; assembly: GCA_023375785.1. Taxonomy (NCBI): domain Eukaryota; kingdom Viridiplantae; phylum Streptophyta; class Zygnematophyceae; order Desmidiales; family Peniaceae; genus Penium; species Penium margaritaceum. The sequence continues at coordinate 83,624 of SZWC01005235.1, forward strand.
GGATGTTGAGGAGTGGGGCGCGTAGAGATCGAGAACCGGCGCGTTTGCGATGATGTGCTGGATTGGATAGGCGGTTGGAACCTATAAATCTTTGACAGGTGGAGAGAGATCGATATCGGAGGAGGAAATTGGCAATCGAATGAGGTACGCGCCTTGGTCGCCCGGCACAACACGCGATAGCGTTATAAATGATGGTGATTCGGTGGTTTCGACATATAAAACTTTTGCATCATAAAGTGCTATAATCACCAGAGAACCTCTGGAAGGATGTACCTTTGAAAAAGAAGAAGCACCTACTGTACAAACATTCTTCAAGCCTATGAAATATCCGTCTCGAAATGCAGGGAGAGTCGGACCGCATCGATCTAAGCGATGTGATACGCTTTAGCGCTTAGAGGAAATCTATCTAGATATGATCTCACAGATCAGCCAGCAAATAGCACAGATCTTCTCAGCCTTGTAAATGGTGTATGAGGGTCTGATCATTTATCAACATTCCAGGAGGAGGATTATGCAACCGTGCTGAAGCTCGCTGTCCCCCTCAAAGAAATCTGTACCGTCGTTCTCGATACCAGCACGTTAAGATCGACTGTTCCCCCTGCAGCTGCAGCAACAAGCAATACTTCCTAAGGACAACTTATGGCACGCCATGCCGAGCAATTTTGGGTAACGTAAAACAGGACACATTGTCTTCGAAAACTAATTATTGATTATTTATGTCCAAAATGGAAACAGCGAGTTAGGATCGTCTGGATGAAAGAGTGGACCGGAGAAAATGCATCCACGTGTCGTGCAACAGGATGCAATCTCAAGCTAAACAGGATTATGGCATTGCGCGTAAAAGGTTCCTTTCTTTGGCAGTTCTTCTCTGTGTAGTCAACCCAACTGTAGGACAATACTAGGAACGTCGCCAATAAGCCTTTTTCCGTCGCCGAAACTCGTTTTCGTTCGGGACCCTTCTTTAGCGTAAATGCCGCTTCATGTTTTCCCTCATTCGTGTAGGCCATCGATGCGGACGTCTCCAAAGGGGTAGCAGACATGGAGCGGTCTCTTATTGGTCTATCGAAATCGGATAAATTACTGGAAATCTCCAATGGATAAACTAAGAAACCTCGCTTGCCAATCCAATGGACGCCCAGTCCGGATGGCAAGATACCATCTGTCTGCGGACAATTGCGAAGGAAAAACGTCATTACGAGCCTTCCCCCTCGAGGCGAACAGGCATTTACGACGCTTATTTCGTTCACGACGACTATGACGCGCTAATCATCGAGAGTGTGTATTTGCGTTCCCCTGTACATCGGTGTTCATTTGAGGACTCGGCCTGCCTTCGCGTGGTGGCCCAGTCTAGATGGCCCGACTCTCCATTGATGGGCACGTCTGGAAACATCCCACTAGTGCAACTGAATAAGCAGAACAAAACATGTTTCGGACAGCCGATGCTGCGATCGAACGGGCAGCCTGTTCGAAAACCGAATAGAGAAGTAGGATCCACGGTTCAGGTAGACCGAAATAAAACGGAAACGGAAAGGTAGACTTTCACGGAATTTTTCATGACTATTCTGGATAAGACAACGGCCAGGATGCACCGTCGGACGTGTGTCTCGAGTAAGGGGACCATGTTGTCTTCTATGAAATCTCGACCGTTGCGTTATCCGGTTGGTAGATGAACTAGATGACAAAATTTCCTTTATCCTGGTCCATTGTCGTCTTCAGCAAGGACGACCGTCGATCCTGCTGTAAAGACTGGAAAATCGACCTTGTCCATAGGTGCGACAGCCCGGATGAATAAACCTTGACCGAAGGGCATGCGCTCACGTGTCCAAGTAGGGAGTCCATTTTCGCAAGCTGTCCAAATATTTTATTTTTGCCTTATTCAGTTGCACAAGTGGGATGTTGCCAGACGTGCCCGATATTCCTCAACGAATCGCAAAGAGGCGATCACAGGAATGACAAGTTTTACGCCCTGAGACTTGAAATGCTGGTGACCACGTAGTCTCTCTTGACCTTTGGACACATCACGAATGACCGTTGATCTGAAGTAGGATGTTTCCAACAGTGCGGACTGTAGGAGTCTTAACCAGTATCTTGCAGCTCAGTTAGAAGGCTATTGACTACGTGATCATCCAGGACTGGGGTCGCACATGTCCAGGCTATGAAGTGGACAAACAAAATGACTCCGGAAGGGCAAACAAAATGGATCCCATGTTCGCACTACAGAATTAGCTACTATATCAACGTCAAATAAATAATTGATCCAGAAATCTCCACTAGCGGAAATATGTCCGGCCTAATTCCGCACTACCCACAATTTGGGCCTCCGAATTTTCTCCTGGCCATTTCTTGTACATTTGAAATACGGTGCTCACTTTACACAAACAATATATTATGTACCCAATTTTATCGAAGCGCCTGAGATCATGCATGCCACACCCACTAATGCAAATAAATTCATGCTACACGGGTTCCAAACGAATTAGTTCAACGAATGTGGGTATCCAAATTATAAATTTTCATTTTTCATTGGATTCACGGGATATTTTGTTTCATACTATGTTTATTTTTCCTTTATGTAACGAATATTCTGATATTTATATTTTGCAGACAAGTAGTCGCGTTTTTGGCACAAGGGATGAGTAGACGGGACTGGGAGTGCCGGCTCGGAGGGGCCAGTGGACGCGACTTGAGCTGCTGGCCCGAAGGGGCCAGTAGACGCGACTGGGGCTGCCGACTCGGAGGGGCCAGCGGACACGATTGGTGCTGCCGTCCCAGAGGGGCCAGTTGATGCGACTGGAGTAGCTCGCCTAGAGGGGGCAGTAGATGCGACTGGGGCTGTTGGCTCGGAGGGGCCATCGGGCACGACTGGAGTTGCTGGCCTGGAGGGGCCAGTGGACGCGACTGGGACTGCCGCCTTAGAGGGACTGAGGGATGTGTCACCCGGAAGCGGGAGGACGGAGGACGAACTCACCATTCCCCCTCGCGACGGGATAGACACGGACGAGCCGGAGCGAATGAGGTTGCGAGGGAACAGGTCCTTGAAGATGAGGGTATCGCGGAACTGGACAATGTAGTGCCTGGAGGGATCCCAGAAGTTCCAGGCCTTGGACTGACGAGAGACACCAAGGAAGGTGCAGGGACGTCCGCGGGGGACGAGCTGCCGCCCTACTGCGGGGCAGGCAGCCACACGGTGGCCACGCAGCCCCAGATGCGAGCCGGGCGGAGGTCAGCGCGCTGACCACACCAATGCTGGTACGGCGTGGACTGGCGGGGAAGGGGACTGTGACGAATCCGGTTCTATACCTAGGTCATGTAGGCCCTGGCTTCAAAGTAGAAGCCATCGGAGAGACCTTACTCGACCCGCATGGTGCGGACGGCGTCGGCCATGGTGCGAGTCCATCGTTCGGAGACACCGTTCTGAGCGGGCGTGTAGGGCGCAGACGTCTCATGGTGGATCCTACGGGAGGCGAGAAAGGCCGTGGTCTTACCTATGTACTCACCACCGCGATCGGAGCAAAAGCAGCGAAGAGAGCGTCCACACTTGCGCTCCGCAAGGACAAACCAGTCCTGGATGGCTCGGGCGACATCGCTCTTTTGCTGAAGGAAGAAGACCCAACGGTAGCGAGAATAGTCGTCGGTGAGGGTGAGGACATAGCGGCCATGCTCGCCAATGGACTTGGTGGGGAGAGGGCCCATGACATCCAAGTGGACGAGGCCAAGAGGGGCGAATGCACGGGAAGAAGACAAAGGGTACGTGAACCGGTGCATTTTCCCTTGAGCGCAATCAATGTACTCGGTGGAGCACGGGAGAGGGAATGTCTCCGGGTCAAGGCCCTTGGCCGGCTGGGTACGAAACATGCTGTCTACGGCGGCAGAGTGGACGTGGCAAAGGCGGTGGTGCAAGAGGCGACTGTGCTGAGGAGAGAGCATGCTGGTGACAAAAACATGGCCTGTGGTGGCTGAAGGGGAGGAGACAGAAGGAGAGGAAGAGAGGCGAGGTACATGCCACACGTTGCCATTGGCGGTGGCGTACTATACGACACGACCAGAAGGACGCAACGACATAGTGCCAACACCTCGCGAGTGCACAACATCCATGCTCATGCAGTCAAGGGCAGTGATGGACAGGAGGCTGAGCTTGAGACCTGGGACGAAGAGGACATCTGTCAGAAAGACGTCACCGGTAGGACCACGGAAACGAACGACGCCAACACCACGGACAGGCAACACCTGTCCGGAGCCCGTCCGGAAATTGGAGACATCGCCTACAGGACCGAGCATACTAAAGGCCTCACGAGAGGCCGTCATGTGATGCGTGGCCCCAGAGTCGATGATCCAGGTCTCAGTAGGATCCTGGACCGGGGTCGCCAGATCGCTAACGGTCACATGGCAGCAAGCAAGGGACGCGGATGCGGTGGAAGGAGGTGCAAACCGAGACTGCCAATCGTCAAGCCACGCAACGTCGTCATGGAAAGAGGCAGAGGAGACCATGGGGGACGACGAGATAGACAAGGAATCGGGACACAACTGCAGCTTAGTCTTAGTCATGCAGGACTGGGCAGGAGAGCAAGAGGTGATGCAACTCGCACTTCCCTGGGGAGGAGGGCGAGGCAAGCCGAGCTGGAGCGCGATGAACTGCTCCAGCTGACGCTCGCGGGAGGACGGCTCGGGAGTGTAGACTGAGTGCGGAGTGACCGCACTGGAGCCCGGGTAGAAGGAGGACTGTGCAAACGAGGGAAACGGAGGCACCGACGGCTGCAGATGGTGTGGGTGTGGTGCTGGTATTGGTTGGACAGGCAAAGCGACGAGGCGCTGGTGTCACGAGGACAGGCAAAGCGACAGGAGTAGTGGAGCTACTGGAGAAGGCTGAAGGTTCAGAGTCGACAACAGCGATGGCGGCTGATGCGAGACGGCGCTCCCGCCGGCGACGCATGATGGCGATGACGCGCGCCTCGTCTGTTGGTAGAGGGCATGTGTACCACCCGTACCCGGGCTGGCCACAGTTGTGGCAGACCGAGCCGCCATCGCTGGACACAGTCGACGGCTGCTTCTGCTGCTGCTACTGATCCTTTCCTTTCTTGTTACGACACTTCTTCTTCCCCGATGACAAATAGGTGGCTATGGCGGGGGAGGCGACGGCCACGGAGGCGGCGGCAGGGGAGGCGAGGGCCTCCGTGTGCTGGAGTCGGGACTCCAGATGAGCTTCCTCAATCCGGAGGAAGAGCTCGTCTCCCTAGGGCATGAGGGTGTCCTGGGCCGCCATGGTGGAAAGGACGTCGTGAGAGTAGTGGACGAAGACGTCACTGATGCATACGCATCAGTGGCACCGCGTTTGATGGTGAGGAGTGCTGCCAGTGGGGGTGGGGCACAGGTGCCGAGGCGACGAAGGATGTCCTCCGCCCACTCACAGTAGGAGGTGACCGTCTTGGTCTCCCCCATGTGCAGGGAGTTGAACTCCCGCAACACGCGGCTTGTCTCAGCCTCGTTGGACAAGCGATGGGGATGGGTGAGGACATGTCAGGCGACTGTAGGGTCTGGGGTGGCGCTAGCGGTGAAGTCGTCGAGGAAGGGCTCTAGGACGAGGCGGGAAGCCGGAGGGGCGACAGGGACTAGAGCACGTATGGAACGACCAGCGTCATACAACTGGTCGGCTAGGGTGGGGTCATACAGGAGGGTGTAATATGCCCACAGGCCCTCACCCTGCGCCCTGATCCGGAAACTGCGCTCCCAGCTCCGAAACTGCTCGCCGGCCTAAAGCGGCGACGACGGCATTTCAAAGTCCTTCTGCCTGCGGCCGGCACCCAATTTGGGGCCAAGGACGGAGGTCACCATCTACCGCTGACACTGAGTCTGTTGCTACACCAGGTAGTGCGTGGCAGCAGACACAACTGGGCTGGCGTGCCCTGGAGGGATGAATGGTGGCGGTGCACTGGTGGCAGTTTGGGAGTCCAATGGCTGCAGTGTTGCAAGCTGCTGCGTCAAGGTGGTGAGTTGTTGCTGAAGAGCAACCAGGGGGTTAGGATTGCCGCGAACGATGCTAGAGGGCTGCTGCTACTGTTGCTGTCGCTGCCACCAGTACACTACCACTATTCATCCCTCCAGGGCACGCCAACCCTACTGCTGTTGCTATTGCTGCTCTTGCTACTGCTATTGCTGCTACTACTGCTGCTGTTGCTGTTGCTGTAGCCGCTGCAAGAAAGGGGGGCTAGGGGTCCCCCCAACAGAGGAGGACCCCTCCCCAATGGGGCTGCCAGCCATGGTTTGGTACCCCTTGTTTTTTTTCTTGTGTTGCTGATGTCAACAGTGACGTCAGCTTAGAGCGGCTGATGTCAGTAGCTACCGCTGCGTTATCTGTAGGACTACAGCAATAGATGTCTCCCTACCCACCCTTTGGTGTTCTTCCCCCCTTTTTTGTGTGTTGATGATGTCAGTAGTGATGTCAGCAGTGGGATGCTGACGTCAACAGCGGCAGTTGTTGGGGCCACTGCTACTGTTGTTGCTGCTGCAGCTACTGCTGCTTCTATTGCTGCTGGTGCTGCTACTACTACTATTGCTACAGTTGCTGCCGTTGCTGTTGTTGTAGCTGTTGTTGCTGTTGCTGCTACAACTATTGTTGTTGCTACTGCTGGTGCTACTGTTGCTGATGCTGCTATTGCTGGTGCTGCTGCAGTTACTGGTATAGTTGCAACTACAGCTACTGCTTCTACTGCTACTATAGCTGCTGGAGCTGCTACTGTTGCTACTGTTGCTACTACTACTGCTGCAGTTGGAGTAGCAACTGCTACTGCGGGCTGCTGTGGCTGGTACAGCACTTATGGCAGCTGCTGCAGCCGCGGCAGAGAGGCTGGTGTGGTGGGGGATTTTTTTGTTTATTTTTTCTCATTTCCTTTCGTCTGTCACAGCGAGCTCTGTTGCTCGCTGTGGGCAGTGCGCAGCGAGCCCGCTGTTTGCTGCAAGCAGCGGGCTTGCAGCACGCAGCTCGTAACGAGCTGTGGGCTGCAAGCAGGAGCAGCCGCTGCTCGCTGCTGTGGGCAGCTGCTCGCTGCTAATGCTACTGCTGCAACTGGCTGCTGTTGCGACTGGCTGTTGCGGCTGATGCAACCTGCTGTTGCTGCTGCTGCTCGCTGCTGCAGCTGCTGCTCGCTTCTACTACTATTGATTTATGTTGTTGCTTCTGTTGCTACGGACTGCTGCTACTGGCTGCCGCTGCTGCTTGCTACTACGGGCTGCTGCTTCTGCGGGCTGCTGCGAGCTGCTTGTGCTGCTGCTGGTTGTTGTTGCCACTGCTCACTGCTATTGCCTGCGACTGCCGTTGCTGCAGGCTGCTGCTGTTGCTTGATGTGCTAGTCAGTGCACCTGGGTGACGTTGCAGCATGCGTCGTCGCCCGCAGGTGTCAGACGCAGCCTGCCGCTCACCTCCTCGCGTCACGCGTGGGGGTCAGTGCTGCCGAAAAGATTTCGGCAGCATTTCCCCTGGCCAAGTGGTGGTGGGAAAAAATCAGACACCTCCGCCAGGCGGGTCAATGCTGCCGGAAAAAATCCGGCAGCATTTCCCGTGCACTGGCACGTATGGGGGTCCGCCGGCGTTCTCTGGCACCTGTACGCCAGCCTTCTGCTGTTGCTGCTACGCTCTGGCTCTGATACCAAGCTAGAATTCATAGGCAGCAGGTTGGGGCAGCAGCGTTGTTGATGCAGCGTGCGGGCTTCCACGCTCGTTGCTCAAGTCTGCTGCCTCCTCGGTCTGCTGCTCTAGAGTCTAATTCTGGAAGCTCTGGGTTTGCTACTTAGAAATGTGCGCGCCAGTGTTACCGCCAGAAAGCAGCTGAAAACCGAAAGTGAGTGATCAGGAATGAAGAATGAGCAACAATGGGAGACCCCTCCAAGTTCTAGCTCCCCCCCACTAGTGTAGAACTTGTTACTCTGTTAACCAGCCAATCAGAAAATAGTCCTAGACCTATTTTCTGGCAGGCAGGGTTTTCTCGGTTAGCCCTGCCAGACGCCCGACAGCCCAAAACCCGGGCGTTCTCCGTTTTGCCTGAAATCTGGACCACACCATAATACCACCGCTATGAACGCAGTCATGTGGTCAGAATCAGCTAAAAAGACAGCAGCAAAGAGTTATGGCTGCCCGAACCCAGGCAGTGCCTATGACACTCTGTGACGCCAAACAAGGCCACATAGTAGGAGACATGGAACCTACGCACAGCACGATGCTATAGACGCAACGCCATGAGTAGAGACAGCACTGGGTGCATGCAAACAACATCTGCAATGGCAGTGACCGCCGGCGGCCCGACCGCCAAGGAGGCCTGCCAATGGAGCTTAGCGCGTCGCCAGAGGGAGGAGGCTCCATCGAACGGTGAGTGGGCCTCAGCGTGTGTCGGCTTTACCGAGCGACACTCTAGCAGCATCAAGTCTCGTCGTCAGTCATCTGAAGGCCGATGTACACAAGCCGGGAGGACACAACAGAGTACAATGAGAGATGCACGAAAACCAACAGATTCGAAAAGGTCCGCCGAGAAATCGGTGGACTTCGAGAATCGACGTTGAAGATGCGATATGCATCTTTATAAATCTAGATTCGTCTAGGTGCGCCAAGAAGTCGACCGAAAGTTTGTGATACTTCTGTTTTGGATTCACGATAGTGTTGGAGTTGTTAGAAGGTTCACGAAGGTTCACTGAGGGCGAGGCAGTTGGCCGGTTTCCCCTTGATTGTCGGAGTGAATATTACGATCTTGCGACGTGATGGGCTATTTATGTAATAACATACATGCCCACTTGAAAAGATTAGGGAGTCGTGTATGTCTGGTACGTAACATCCATTGTCACGTGGAGCGGAACGTGGGTGGTTCACATGGATAAGGTGCGGAGCCATGAACAATTCAAGGAATTGGGTGAAATTAATCATTTGTATTAAGAAGTAAGTGTATCTTGATGACAAGTCGAACAAGTCGACGCATAGATACAATAAGGCATATTCTGAGTCCTCGGCGCTCGAGGCCTAGTGGCGCGTGTGAGGTCGCATAGTAAGTGGTTGCTTCGAGAAGCTCCGTCGAGTTGTTGAGGGGCTTTGAGGATATCGATGCGAGGTTTTATAGTTGTCCAACGGTGTGGACAGGTCGACCAAAGGGTCTCGAAACATCAATATAGTTCGCGATACTTCTGTCAGCCATTCTTGAAAGTGGTTGAAGTTGTCAGGACCTTTTGGAACGGAACACGAGGGGTCGGTGCATGTAGCCATAATTCCCTTCGCATAACGGCAAAAATACCATACTGACTTTGACTTTCCCTCAAAATGATTACTTACATTCACCCATGTGTGCCATAATAGCTTTCCCCCCTATGGGAGGAAGGTCTTTGAAATTCAACTAGATAAATGTACTTCGCCTTTTGTGTTGCCATTCAATGCCTTCTCACAATCCTGCACAATGACTCGTTCACTACCACAAAAGTGCTTACCACGCCCATAGAGGTGCAAGGTTCGGTTCTTTTGGCATAACCAACTCAGCTATAGCACGGTAATTGCTCCATGTTTTGGCTCAAAAGATGGAACACGGCAATGTGCACTCTCAACGACGAGAAATTCAGTTTTCATCCTTATTGTGCGAAGGGAGATGAGGACCATGCCCCAAATAGAAGACGGCCTGCTTTAGTACCACTAAATTCCAATTGAGAATTTCATTGAAGTTTTACGGTACTAGCATTGAAAACGTAGTCAAATTAATGGTTTTTGCGTTTTTTTTTTTAATTTTTGTAAAATTCTGGTCGGGTTTGAAGAATTTGTGTGCAATACAGTCATTGCTCGTGTTGTCTTTTGTTTTCCTGTAGCTGGTGCAAGTCCGCAAGGTGGAGCGCATGTGGGCCGCGTAGCTCGTGTTTGGCGAGCTCCTCAGCTCTTTGCGTGACGCGGGGGAGGCTCGCCGGTGCCTGAGTTCAAAGTTTTGAAGTTTGAGATGTGAAATCGAAGGCTGTATGCGGGACTTGAGCACGGACCTAACTGCCGCCTAAACATATTTTGTGTTTGTAGGGAACTGCTCCGCTTACAAAAGAAGTTGTGTGGAATGACCTTCGACAGGACATTGTTTATCCTGATTTTTCCATTTTACTCCTAACCTTTTAAATACTAGTACGGTAATTGGTACGGTATACTGACGTCAATGCCCTGTGAGTCCTAAATGTAAGCATGAAAATGCCCACTCGCAGAGTTCATGTACTCGTGTACTTCAAAGACATAGCACCCTCCCCTTTACTTGTGACGTCTCGGCGCGTAAGCAGACATAGGCCAATGATGACTGCATCAGCCGTCATTTTTATGATGAATGTCTCGGAGGTTGTCATAGGCTTCCTAGTAGTCGTGCGAAGTTTCGTAGTCATGCCAGCTGACACGATCTTTGATCACTTTTCCCAGTCTTTATGGCCAAAGATGTCTTTAATCATGTACTCAATATCCTCGTCCACTTGAACAGGAGGAGGTGCGACATCTATGCCTGTGTGCCTGTGTGCCTGTGCCTGTGCCTGTGTACAAGGGTTTACATTTTCTCGATCTCAAACGGTCCCAACAAGCGTGGTTTGAGGTTTGAAAAGTCCTGTCCTTGGAGTTTAATGTTCGCCCAGCTCATGAGGACGTGACCGGCAATGCTGAACACGTGATCACTGTGATGTCATTTGGCTACTCGTTTCATAGCTGCCTATATCTTTGCAAGAGCCTTTCATGTTGGAGACATTCCGTCGCTAGATGTCGACCGCGAAGATGTTGCTTCGACTTCGAAGTCTTGTCAATGTGGTGGACGTTTTCCATGAACCACGTCCAACGGAAATTGACCCATTGCAATGGTAACAATAGAGGTGTATGCGAGCTCAACAGTTGGCAGTTTGGCCACCCAATCACTACCATGTGGCTTGTATAAATTGTGGAGAAGCTGTTCGAACGTCTTACTGGCCCGCCTGGTTTGCTCGTTGGAAAGTCGTCGATAATAGGATCCAACTGCCACAACGCATCAGTAATTTGTGCTAGAAACGGCTGGTCAAATGGTAATCCAAATTGTTGATAATAGTATGTGTCATAATGACAACCATACGATTTGGTTTAGAAAGCACCGCGCTTTCATGTCTGTGTGATGATGGTCGTTTTTGGAATAAAGTGTGACATTTTTAAAAAATATGTCCATGACAATGGCGTCATATACCTCAAGAGTGGGGAGAGGTTGGAGTGATTCTATTTGTTTCATGCGACACGGTTTTTGGCGTTGACACGTGTCGCACGACTATCATAAGACCGCCACACCGGTCCGCATTTTATCCCACCAGTAGTACTCCGCTCGCTTTTCTAGCATCTTGTCCTTGCCAAAGTGTCCACCAATACCGCTGTCGTGGAATTCCTTCAATGGCTTTCACCAAAGTTATTGACTTGGAGGCACAACGATTTGGCGAGTGAATCTCCGTTGCCAGTAGGGGTTGATGAACCAAAACTTGGTTTCGTCGTCCCCGTCGAACACCTCGCAAATTTTTACGATAAGCCTCACGAGGTATGGGTCTCGTTCGACGAGTAGCGTGCTGACCTCGACCATCAAGTCTGGTAGCCAACTTAGTTCATCTGCTGTATTTGTTTTCCTAGGTCGGTACTCATTGTCTTAGTCAAAGTTAGACTTGATGAACTGCACATATAAGATTTATCGACGGCTCAGATTTGGCTGAGTTTTGAAATGGTTCAATGCTTGATGATTAGTGTGGACGATGGAGTTCCGGCATTCCAAGTAGCATTGCCAAGTTTTGAATGTACGCACAACTGCGAGCGTTTCTTATTGTTACGACACATGGTTGAGTTCTAGCCCGTATAGTTTTTGCAACATGTACGCGATCGGTTGTTCTCCGACACCGTTGTCTTGGAGGAGAACGGGCCCGTTTGATCGATAAGACGTGACGGTGGCCATGACACAGTCCACTGTTGGATCGGCCAGTCGTGAGGCTTGCGCCAAGGTCAGAGATTTTCACAAAGGATTGAACGCTTGTTTCCCGATATTCCCCAAATCCCGCTCGGTGGTTTTATGAGTGAGTTTGGAGAGAGGCGCTGCGCTCAAGGGAAGTCGTTTACAATTTGACGGTAGTAGTTGTAAAGCCTAAAAATAACTGGACATCCCAAATATTGGTCGGTGTTGGCCAATTGGCGACAGCCTGTATCTTTTTCAGGTCCATGGTGATTTGTTTGCCGCCGATGATGTGAGAGAAGACCAAAGTCGCTTTTTGAAATATTCAGTACAATTTCTCTCTTAGTACAAATTTGAAAACTTTTTGGAGATGTCCACAATGCTCCTCCAAGATGTATTTGTACACCAGGATGTCATCGAGATACACTAGGACAAAGTCACTGAGGTACAGGAAAAAAAATATTCATTTTCTGCCATGAATGTTACGTGGGCATTTGTGAGTCCAAACGGCATAACCGTGAACTCGAAGCACCCGTATTTGGTGCCAAAGATTTTCTTTGTTTGTCCTCATCAGATACGCGGATCTCATGATAGCCAATACACAGGCCAATTTTTGTCAACATTCGTGTCCTGCGAAGTTGGCCAAAAACTTTGTCTGCTCATGCGTGAGGCTAGCGGTTCTTGAGGGTGATATTATTCAATACTCGGTAGTCCATGTGCATCTGCATCTCTCCAATTGTATTTTTCACAGAAAGTACAAGTGTCGTGTAAGGTAATGTGGAGGGTCTGATGAACCACTGACAGGGCATCTCTTCTAGTTTCTTATTGAGTTTGGTCAGCTCGTGATTGCTCATCAGATAGGTCATATTTACCGTCAGGATGCTATCAGGATTTAGGTCTATCTAGTGATAAATATCTCACTGAATATGTACTCCCAGGACAGTTCATCAAAGAAAGCCCCTTTGAACTTCTCGATGAGTGATACAAACCCGTCCAGAACGGCTACAAGGTGTTGAGGCCGACGTTGTCGCCTCTTCTACTGTAATTTCCTTTGCATCCCTCGTCTCCATGTGGACTAGCCACGCTTGAGCTCCGAGGTGTACATATCTCGTGGCCACGTCCAAAGGTATTGGTTGGAATCTTTTGGCTGCTGAAGCTTCCTCTGTTGATTCTACATCTGTTGCTTTGCGTAACCGTCACTTTTTTGTGGGTCGCTTGACCAAAGGCAGATGTCATTTTCTCCCGTTGATGCTGGTGAAAAAGTACATACTGCTCTAGTCCACTTATAGATTTTGCTGGAACTCAAAACTGTACCCGAAGATGGTCTTGTGGTCGCTCATTGGACAAGTTATCCGGACCGATCCATCGTGTAGATCTTTGCTTTGCAATCGGAGGGATTCGTGAAGTTGACGGATATGTAGGCTTTTGAGGACGGGTTTTCCTTCAAACATCCATGGTTTGGTATGCAAATCCAACTTCTAAACCATGTTGTTTCTTACAAAAGTGTGAGAAGCTCCTCCATCTAGTAGTGTCGGTACCGTTGTGTGACTCTTACAACACCTCGGTTGTGCCACTAGCAGCATCGCCAAGTGGTCGCCCTCATATCCTTCGTTGAATTTCATAATATCAGAAAACCTCATCTGGGCCGATGTGAGATACTCAAGGGCAATCAGTAAGCGGAAATGTTTCCAACAGGACAGGAGCCAGTCTACTCTTGGGTAATGGGTAGGTTGTCGTCTACTCCTGCTCCTTGCCATTTCCTTACTCATTGTTTCTCTGTGGATTCTCCTCCTTTTTGGTTTGTTGATACCGTCGTCAATAGTCGTGTGATATGTTTCATGGCTTCTTGCAAGTGCAACGGAGCCGTTGATTGCATTGATCAACGGCGTAAATCTACATCGGGGACGAGGTTTCCGTCGATTCCCACTTCCCACCACCATGATAAGAATTGTTTGTTTGGGATCGGCAGTCATTTGATTCTTGCATCCGAGCATTGGCATTCGTAGAAGGTTGTCTTGGATGCCAAAATGGTGATTTCTTGCCAAATTTCTTGATTCAGGTTGTTGCTGCAGTAGAAGTAAAACTCGATAGTGGCGAGATCACTGTCGGTGATGATTTTGCAAAATCATTGTGCGTATTTAGACATGCTGGAATGCTGACGCGTTGAAGTATGTACCATGTGTCAAACTTCTCGTTCGTCTTAAAGAAGCGGGCACGTGTAGCGTGCACAAAGTTGTTTCAGTTTTCATGTGGTGTGAGGGATGCGTGCCACGTCAGATTGTTTTGCTTCAGAGGTAGAACTACTGTGGTGGCCAATGTGAGCGGTCATGTGAGCCATTGATCCAGCTCATCCGGTCTTCTTCTCTCATTGGATGGTCTTGAGATCGGACTGTTGTCATGATGTGCTCCTTGCCATGAGTTCCGTCGATTGTATTCCCTGGTTCGACCACTAGGGAGTTGTCGAACATTTGATCTGAATTTTGATTTGGATTCCTTGGATTTCTCCATACAAGATCAGGCTTTGAATCACTCAATTTGAGTGAGGTTTCAGAAAGTTAGCCTAGCCCGAACTTCGGGTGTTGGACGGGTGGAATCACGTACCCGCCATGGGTGACGGGATAATCCACCGCTAGTGATCCGAGTTCGTTTTCAACGAGCTCCAAATGTACGGGGGCCATAAATGAAATGACAAGAGGGACCTCCTTGACAGGGGGTGAAATTTTCCTTGACTTTTGGGTGAGGAAAGACGTTTCGACAGGTCATCATTGAAGCGTCTCCCATTGCCTAGCGTGCAAGGCAAGGTGGACGGTAGTACGTGTCGGCGACAGACTCAAGCGACTATGCAATTGGCAGGGTGTTGATACAAAAACAAGGAAAGGGATTGCATTCCATTACGTAATACTCCAAGAAGTTGAAAGGGGATGAGCTCAACTGTCTAATCCGTGAGGAGGAGATGCTCGCAGTGGTGTAGGCATTAAAGTAGTGGAGGCATTACCTTGAGGCACGGCGGTGTGTGGTGTACAAGGACCACTACACGCTCAAGTGCCTCAAGTTGCAGCCCAACCTGAATTGGGCTGCGACTTGAGGGATGCACAGTGGATGGAGCTGCTAGAGGATGGCTTTGATTTCGAGACTTAGTACAAACCAGGGAGGATCAATTCAGCTGTTCTACTTTCTCATTACCCAGACTTGGGTGTGCATGTGATCACGGTGCAGGCGGGATTTTCAAGAATCTGCACCCTGTTTGCTCATGAGTACATGGAGGACCAGGACTTTGTCGGGAGTAGGGTGAAGGGGAGAATGTGGGATGGCCAGTATTGGAGGAGTGAGAAGAGGAACCAGATTTTGGTGCTGCAGAGTGTGTCATTGAGAGGCACATGACTCGCATTACAGTGGTCATTTTAGCCACGACAAGACCTTCAAGATGCTTGTTTCCCAATATTGGTGGACGACGATTGGAGCAGATTGCAAGGAGTATGTGAGCAGCAATGACATGTCTCGGAATCAAGTCACAGAGGGCACAAATTCCAGGAGAGCTCCAGTTGCTACTGGTGTCGGAGCGACCATGGATGGACATGTTGCTGAAATTTGTGGGACCCCTTCCACGGGACGCAATGGGTAACACCATGTTGCTGGTGGTGGTTGGCAGGTTCAACAAGATGACGCACTTCATTCCATACACAGAAAAGGTCATGAAAATGAAGACGGCTCAACTCCTTTTGTAATATGTGATCAAACTCTACAGGGTGCCAAAGTGCATGGCCTTGGATCACAACCCGTGCTTCACCTCCTAGTTTTGGGAGGACCTCTTTAGGAAGTTGGGCACCCGTGTGGCTCTTTCATCGCCCTACCATATCCAAATAGATGGCCAAACTGAGCATACCAATCAGACCATGGAGCATCTCTTACATGTATCTGGGAGCCAGATCGTGATGGATAGGAATACAAGCTCCTGGTGGCTGATTTTGCCCACAACTCAGCAGTGCACGCCTTGATGGGGAGGTCTCCCTTGAGGTGGTGTATGGGATGCAGCCTGTATTTCCCTCAGACATGGCGATGTGATCTGACCTACCTGCAGTACAACAGTTTAAAAATGACTTTCAGGAAGTGTGGCGGGACATACATGATGCAGTTCACCAGGCATAACAGCAGGTGAACCGGCAAGCAGACAAGCAACGGACCGTCAAGGAGTTCTCGGTGAGAAAAAGGGTGTTGATGAGCTCACGGAACTTGTAACTAGCGGGGGTGGACAGCGACAAGTTCAAGTCTTGGTGGGTGGGCCCTTTTCTGGTCAAGGAGAAGAAGTCCGTGGTGAGTTACAAGTTGGATCTATTGGGCCACTTTGGGATATATCCCATGTTCCACGCTTCTCTCCACAAGGCCTACAAAGAGACGGATGCATATTTTGTGGTGCGTGGATAGGCTCTTTCTCCACTGGTCTTGGCCGTGGGTGAGGACTACGTGATGGAGAATATCCTTGGGTACCATTGGTGCGGCAACGGGTTATAGTACCTCCTACAATGACTTGGCTATGGGCCCAAGCACTGGATTCCCAAAGCCAAATTCCATAGGCGGTATAGTTAACACGGTCCTCCGAGCGTACCAGGATGGTGCGTCCTCGGAGGGGGGGGGGTGATGTTATGGGAACCGCTGGTTGAGGCAGTGATTACGTCATCATGATCAATTCATATGGATGACTCGATATTCCCATTGTATTTTATGTAAAACATCATGTGAATTTTTACCCAAGAAAAGGGTCATTTGGTATAGGGAAGAGAAAGATACAGTAGTGCAAACGTGGGAGGTACACCTCCAAAAAATAGGAGATATACTAGTTAGACCCCGAGCACGACGGAGCAAATTTCTTGCCCACTACATCCAAAGCGCCCCTAGATGAATGCTTAGCCAATGAGGAAAGGTTCATCATTTATGACCAATCACCTGACCCCTGAAACTGTGTATCGACAAGTGTATTCGGAAGTGAACATATGAGTGAACATGGACTTCCAACCAAAACTAGAACACAGAATATATAATCCACGATATCTAACACCTTATATAAGGAATGTATATCTAGGATCTAGTGACATAATATGATGTTGATGATTCCTGAGAAATGTTTGCATATGGAAATACACTTCTTGGTACACCAATTTTCAAGTGTATGAATTTAGGGTGATTAACCATAACTCAGGTTCATTGGGGTACATGGGCGCTTCGCGATGACAACTGAAGGTGCATTTGCAGGCAAGGACGCTTTGGTTGGCTGTGACCCCCGCTGGCTATGCTCCGAGTGGCAGTTACACGTGGACAACTCGAACAACCATAACTGAGCCGTTTCTCCATGGATTGAGGTGTTCTTTGGTGCGTTGGAATTCACACAATGCTTAATAGATGAAGCATATGATATTTGCATGATTGCACCATAGTAAGGGATTTCAGAGTGAGGAGGGGCTCTCGGCTGACTCATAGGGACCGGTACATGAGAAAGCCTAGGGGTTGTTCTAGGCATGCCAGTCTTACTCTAAAACTTTGTACATTGTCTTGTAGTCGTCGTATAGCACTTTGAGGCGAATTTTACCCGTTGTGGAAGTGGTGGAGTTGTATGCGAGTTTGGCGGTCGGTTGTTTGGCTGTCTCATCGGTGTCGTGCAGATTGCATAAAATGCATCAAAGTTTCTCGAGTGTCTGATTGGTCTACTCATAGCTGCCAGTCGGTTGAGGATGGAATGCTATTGATAGCTGGATTTGACTCCCATAATGCGTCATCAATTCACGCCAAAAACGGCCAATGAAATGGCCGTCTTGATCACTCATGATGTCATGAAGCACGCCGTGTAACTGTAAAATCTGGTATTGAATTAGCCGCCATGTTTTCTGTGTGGTGAAGGTGGTTGTTGCTGGGATGACGTGCAACATTTTTTAATAATCTGTTCACCACCAGGAGGATGACCTCATATCCCTCGGGAGTAGTGGATAATTCCATCACAAGGTCCATGCTAATATTGACTTACGGCTCCATCGGAAGAGGGAGAGGTTGGAGTCGTCCTAGTGGCCTTGTGCAACAAGATTTTTACTGCTGACAGGTGTCGCATGATTTGCAGAAGGCTGCCACGTTGGTACATGTTTTATCTCACTAGTAATACTTTGCCAACTTCTTTACAGTCTTGTCCTCTTCGCAGTGTCCACCTCGGACAATGTCGCGGTATTCATCCAATAGAATCTGTCAAAGTCCTTCATTCGCTAGTACGATGACTTGAAAATGAAACCTCCGTCGCCAGTAGGGATCCTCAAACCAGAACTAGGTTTTTTTGTGCCTGCCGAACTCCTCTTAACCCTTCGCTAACAACCTTGGGAGTTACGGGTCTTGTGCGACGAGTAGCATACTGATTCCAGCCATCTCATCTCGCCGTCGACTTAGAGCATCCGCTAGATTCATCTTTCCATGTCGGTACTCGATGTTGTAGTCGAAGTTAGGTTCGTGGAGCTCCATCCATTAACTTTTTTGGTAGCTCACATATGGCTCATTCTTGAGATATTTTTGTGCGCGATGGTCGGTGCATACAATGCATTGCTAGCACTCTAAGTAGCATTGCCATGTTTCTGACGCTTGTATGACCGCCAGTATTTCTTTCTTGTGCATCGTGTAGTGAAGTGTCCTAGGTCAGGTGCAAACCTGCATAGTTTTTGCGTAATGTACGCAACTGGTTATTCTATACCGCTGTCTTGGAGGAGAATGATGCCGATTGCTTGATCAGATACGTTGGTGGCCATAAAGTAGTCCACCATTGAATCTGTCAATTGTAAGGCCAACACCAAGGTCAAAATATTTCTCAAAGAGTTGAATGCTTCTTTTTTGCTATCCCCCAAATTCCACTCGGTAGTTTTTTTAGTGCGATCGATGAGAGTTGCTAACAACCGAACGTATTCCAGTGTGAATGAACAACATTAGTGGCAGATGCCTAAAAATACTTGAACATCCCAAACATTGGTTAGCGTTGGCCAATTACCGACTGCCTCCACCTTTTCCGGGTGCATGGTGATTTGTCTGACGCGGGTGATGTGGCCAATAAACTAGATATAACAGTGACCACAGTTGTATTTTGAGAGTTTTTTTTACAATTTATCTCTTTGTAGAATATCAAGGATTTTTGGAGATGTCCATTGTGCTCCTCCGGGGTGCGGATGTACACCACAATGTCGTCGGGGTATACGATGACAAATTCATCAAGGTGCGGGCAAAAAATATTGTTCAACGCCATCAATGCATGTCGCGAGGATTTTTGTAAGTCCGAAGAACATGACCGTAAGCTCAAAGTGCGGAGTACTGCTTTCTTGAAGTCATCATCAGATACGTAGAGCTGATGTTAGCCGCTGCGTAAGTCGAATTTAGGGAAAGTTTGGGCCCCGCGGAGCTGGTAAAAAAGTTTATCTGCTCGCAAAAGAGGATAGCAGTTCTTGATGGTGATGTTGACCAATGCTTGGCAGGCCATGCACATCCACACTTTCCTCATTTTTTTCATGAAAAGTAGAAGTGTCGCATAGGGTGGCGTGGAGGGCTTCATGAACTCCTGATCTAGCATCTCATCCACCTGCTTCTTAAGTTCGGATAGCTCGTGATTGCTTATCCTATATGTTCTTTTCACTGTCCGTCTGCTTCACGTCTATCCAGTGGTCAACGTTACGTTGAGGGGGTAAATATCGGGAAAGTTCATTGGTAAAAAACTCCTTCAAACTCCTCGGTAAGTGATGCAAATTCATCTGGAATGGCTGCTAACTTGTCAAGTGTCGAGGCTAAAGTGGTCGCATCAGCGGCTGCAATTTCTGCCGCCTCCTCTATCTCAACATGGACTGTTCATGTTTGAACTCTGTATCACACATACCTCTTGGCTATGTCTAGAGATATTGGCCAGCATTTTGTAACAGAAGCCGCTTTGTAAGGAGGTGTCCTTATTTTTCTGGTATACTCGGGGCCTGTCTAGGTTTTGGAGGACATTCGGGCCTTTCTCAAACTCTTGTAAATCATGCTTGTGGCCAAGCTCACCTCCGCTCGAACACGGATGCAAGGAGGAGAAGGAGGAAGAGCGGGCCAGCCAGCCAGCAAGCGAGCAACGGATTAAGTCATTTGCAGCTTGTGTGGCGTTCCGAACACGCCATGCGAGGTTAGATTTCACCCTCTCGGTGAGTATCGTAATGGTTAAGCTATCCGTCAAGGGGCTGTCTTGGAGGCGAGCCCCGGAGGACATGCACAGTCAACAACGGCTGCAAAATGATGGTTGCAACCGTAGGACAATCGCATCACATCCGGTGGCATGTACAAGACGAAAGTCCCATCCACCATGGAGACACACCCACGGTGGTCATGAGAGGCGTCTGACTAACGGCGAGGCGACGATTTACCAAGGGACAAGAAAGACCATCGATCTAGACGATCGACAACCAGACACTGCTCGCACAAAGTATGAGGTGAAAGTAAGGCACCGTGTATAAGTACAAGTAGCTTGTTTTAACAAGATAGGAGAGTAGCAGGCTAAGGCCAGGACTAGCCAGATGATATAAATACCATGTACATTGCTCATTGAAGTTAACCTATGGAAAAAATGGTTTCCAGTTCTGGCTTCCAAACTATCTCCAAGTTTATCTTTTTGCTGTGACTATGCTCTCCACACACTAATGCTTGATCTGCAGAGAGCACACACTTTTACAAGCTTCCTCTACTGCTTCTACCTCCGTTGCTTCTCATAAGCACCGTTACATTATGAGTTGCTTTACCAGAGGTAGATTTCCTCTTCCGTCATTAATGCTGACGCAGAGCATTCAACTGCTCCAGTCCTTCTGCGGATTGTGCCACTTGAAAAAATCTTGACGGAGAATGATCTTATGGTCGCTCATTGGACAAATTCTCCAGACCATTACGTCGTGCAGATCTCCGATATGTAGTCATAGATGTTCGCAAAGTCAATGCATCTACAGGCGGTCATTGACAGGTTTTTCTTCAAACACCCCTGGTTTGGTATAGAAACCCAACTTCCGGGCCATATCATTGCTTACAAAGCTATGAAAAGCTCCTCCGTCCTGTAGTGCCGGTGCCGTTCTGCAAATTTTACAACCCCTCAGTTGTACTTGTAGGAGTTTCGCCGGTTGGTTTTCCTCGTACCCTCATCAGACTTTTTTGTCTTAGGAACCCGTGTCTGTGGTAACGTGTGCCGCTGAGATGGATGTTCGTTTGATGCAGATTTCTCTGATTGCACAGGAGCCTTGCCGGCTTTTCCTACCTTTGACATTTAATGACTCCTCACTCTTTCTTTGTGGCTTTCCCTCTTTTGATTTGTTGATGTCATCTCCAGTAATCACACAAGATGTGACCCGGCTTCTCGCAAGCCTCGCGAAGCCATTGATTGTGTTGATCGTCAGCGTTAATCTCCATCAGAGACGAGGTTTCTGTTGACTATGAATTCCCTTCTCCATAATAAGAATTGTGACCTTGAGGATGCTAGCCATCATATTCTTGCATCTGAGCATCGTAGTCAGCACTAACGATGCGATCCTCTTGTACGATCATTCACAGAAGGTCATCTTCGTTGCTAAAACTGGAAACGTCTTGCCAAATTTCTCGCTTGAGGCAGTTTTTGTTGTAAGAACAGGGCTAGTTGGAGGTGAGGTTGCTGCCGATGATGATCTCATGAAATTACCTTGTGTACTCCATCATGCTAGACTGTTGACGCAGGCAGTGAAGCCTGTAGCATACGTCCGACTTCTCGTTCATCTCCTTAAAGCGAACGGGTGTAGTGCACGGGAAGTCACTTCAATGCTCCGGCAGCATGAGGCAATTGTGCCACGTCCGATTTATTCGTGCGAGAGGCAGAATGCCTAAAGTAAACGATGTGAAAGGGGTCACGTGAGCCATTGATCCTGCTCCGCCGGTCACCTATCATCGTTGGATGGACGTAAGGTTGGACCACCAATCCAAAGTCGTGAAGCATGCGAGGTCAATATTTTCTTGTCGTTGTTGACCCCATCAACGGTGAAGTACACCTCCAAACTCGTCAGCCACATCCTAACTGTCGGTCCTTCTGAGTTTATAAGATCGAATGACTCCATGATTTTTGGTCAAATCTGGGACTCACTCGAGAATTTCATATTTATCTTCGTGAGTACTGTTTCACGCGCACAGGAATCTTGAAGCTCTTTTGCCGTGTTGAGTTGTGGGAGCAGATGGGTGTTGAGGCTCTTGAGTCATAACAAAATTTGGTATAAATCTTCGTTGATGTGAGCTTATCGCTCGCGCCTGGCGTCATCCCGGCGGGCAACGACGGGGGCAAATGGTTCGCCGAGCCTGAGGGATCCATCACCGGGTTGGCCATCGGGTTTATTGGTCATGTGCCATTTTTTGCGGAATTTACCATTGCTGCCTTGGTTGTCTGAAGAAATTCTTCATTTGTGTGCTGTTGATCCTCCACCGCTAGAGTCTTTGCCGGATACTGCAACTCATATTTGGGTATATTTCTCTATTCACCATTGACATCGTGAAGCCTTTGAACTTTTGAATGTTGGATATGCCTTCAAGACGTGTGCGAGGTTGTCCCTTGGTATTTATGATTTTGGCTGCCCCTCCAGTGATGTTGTGCTCTGATACCAAGCGTTACATCGAGCGGAAGGAAGGTGGTTCACAGGGATGAGGTGTAGAGAAGTGGACAATTTGAGAAATGGGAACAAATAGATAATTTTTATTAAGCAGTATATTTGATCTGATAACAAGCGTCAAAAAAGTTGATCACATATATATGATGACAAGAATCACAAGGAGGGATAAGTGAAGTCCTCGGCACTCGAGCCAAGCGATGCGTGTGAGGTCGCATTGTGAGTGATCTTTCCAAGAAGCTCCGTCGAGAAGTTGGGATACTCCAAGAATACCAAGGCACTGTTTTATAAAAGTCCATCACCATCGAGAATTCAACCGAATGGTATAAAAAATTGATATAGTTTTTGAAACTTCTGTCGACCATTCGAAAAAGTGGTCGAATTTGACAGAACATTCTGGAACAGAACACCATAGGTTGGGATAGGTTGCTAAAATGGCCTCGGCCAAGTGGCACAAGAATCCTGAGGTCGACGAGTGGTGGGCTTTGAATGTCCACTCGCGTAGTTCAGGAACTCATTGACGCCAGGGACGTAAAAGGGGTGAGGTAAAGAGAATAATATTTTTTTAAGGAATTAAGATAATTGGCTATTTGTATTTGTTAGTATGTGTTCCTTGATGGCAAGTGTTGAACAAGTCAAGCACACAGATACGCTAGCAAGAAACACTATGAAGCAAATGTTGGGTCTTTGGTGTTACGCCGAGTGGAACGTGGTTGAACCTGGGTGGTTAGGGATAATATGCAGAGAAAAAGATGATCCAAGGAGTTGAAACAGAAGGATTGGTTGTCTTTAGAAGTAGGTGTAATTTGACGACAAGTATCAAACAAGTTGAGCACACATGTACAATAACTTGAATCAGAATGAGGCATGTGTTGGGTCTTCGGCGCTAGAACCAAGCGATGCGTGTGAGGTTACATCGTGAGTGGTCGTTTCAAGTAACTACGCCAAGAAGTCGGGGGGCTCGAGAATATCAAGGGGTGGTTTTGAATAGTCTAGTGATTTCTAGAAATGAACCAAACAATATTGAAATATTTTACAGTTCACAATATCGTACTGTCGCCTGAATTCATATAGACATTTGTGAAGGCTTTTTTTTTTTTTTCAAACATCTTGGGTCCAATGATCGCAACAGCTGATCACATCGGCAGCGCCAAATAGAACATCAGTTGTAGGAGTCCAGCCGCTAGTGACCCCAAAGTTATATTTCTTATCGTGGCGGAAGGAAGTCACAATCAACAAAACCCTCGTCTTTAATGTAGATTTACACAGTCGATCAATGTGACCAATGGCTCTGTTGGACTTGCGAGAAGCCGAGGCACATCTTGCGCAATTATCATAGACGGCAGTAGCAGGCCAAAAAAGGGGTGAAGTCATAGGAAGGAACATAAGGAGTCGGGAAACGGCAAAGGACAGGAGTAAACTGCGAGGCTCCTGTCCGGTAAAAAACAATACACCAACCGATTGTCCATCTGAGGGGCTCACCTCATTGCAAACGAGT
>SZWC01005235.1:134873-149922 GCA_023375785.1 Penium margaritaceum
CCACAACTCCCACTTCACCCCCATCAGCTAACACCACATTCACTCCCACTCTTCCCCCTCTTCTCCCTCCTCTTTGACATGCCACTTACGCCCCACCCTCGCCTCTCACCACCCCACCCTCCTCTCCTCTCTCCTCTACTCATTCCTTGCCTCCTACTCCTCCAGGCCTGCCACCACCTCCATCCTCCACATCCTCTTCTCTCTCACCCCTCCCCCCTCTGTCCTCCTCTTCACTCCCGGTGTCCGCTCGTGCTCGAAAATGGGCCCGCCAACTTCTTAATCGTGCCTCTCGTCTTCTGTCCTCTTCCCCTGCATCGGCCTGCCTTACGCCTCCGCCTTCTCTTGAATCATCCGTTTCTCCACCCGCCTTGACCGATCTTCATCATCCATTGATCACTCTCGTCCGCAAATTCCCTCCCCTCACCACTACCTACGGTCTTACAAATTCCTCCATCTTCAGCCTCTCTATCGAGGCTCTTCATGTCGTGGTTTCTTATACCTCTGAGTGGCTCTAGTCTACCATTGCGTTTCGAGTTCCATGAACACCTTTGAGTAGGAGCCTAGTCTCAATGAGTCACGAGAGAGACTGAACGAGGTCCATCAGCAACTGCAATTGCCCCCCTCCACTTCCTGCCTTCATCATCGTCATCGTTCTTGTCTTTGCAATCGTCATCGTCATCTTCCTTGTCATCATCATCGTCATCACCACCATCCTCATCATCTTCCTCGACACACTTGAACAGCTTGACACCACAACTAAGGAATAGAATGGAAAGACCCAGCACTGCATGGGAACAATGGTAGTTCTATTTTTTGCTTTTGTTGTCATGTTCAAGTAGTAAAGTATTGGTCGAGTAGAAAATAGTGACATGCGTGTCGGTCATTTGTGACAATTGCCCAGGTGTAGATTTTGTACATCACACCTTGATAATCCAACTAAGGGCTAGAATGACGAGACCCAGCACTGCATGGGAGCCATGGTATTTCTATCGTTTGCTTATGCTGTCATGTTAAAGTAGTAAAGTATTGGTCGAGTGGAAAATAGTGTGATGTTTTGTAGGGCATTTGCGACAATTGCCCAGGTGAGGATTTCGGACATCGCAGCTTCTGTTCTTGGCCAAACACATGGCCAGTTGATGATGTTTAGGATTGTTAGCATCCCTTCCAGGTCATCATGATCGTGTGCAAGGCGGCCGGACGCAGTCGCTAGAAAGTGCTGTCCGGCCTCGCCATTTTCCTGTCCCTTCTCAATCAACATCTTCAACTTTTACCATCCTCGATCAACCTCTCAAGCTATACTTCTTCTTTCTCAACAATATATTGGTGAGGGTAGTAAGGGGTTGGTATTTTCATGCACTTGTGTATTCTGCGGAGATAAAGTATGAAAATACACAAGTCTCGTTTTCCCTGTGTACCAGCTACACATCCCAATACACTCCCCCAATACACTTGGGGGATTTTTGAAGGGGGGCTCAACGTTTTCCCGCCTCTCTCCAAAGAGAAGTGCATTGGGACAGTGTATTGGAGAGTGTATTGAAGGGTTGGTAATTTCATGCACTTGTATTTTATGCAGAGATGAAGCATGGAAAATACACAAGTGATTTTTTGTTTATGTACCAGGTACTCATCCCAGCTCGACGCCTCCCTCCCAAAGTCACAAGAGCATTGGGAGGGTGTATTGGAGAGTGTATTGGGAGGTTGGTGCTTTAATGCACTTGTTTGTTTTGCAGAGACAAAGTATGGATAATACACAGGTGTCTATTTTCTTTGTGTTCCAGCTACACATCCCAATACACTCCCCCGATACACTCGGGGGATTTGGAGGGAGAGGTGACTCCACATCGACCCACTACCTCGCCCTCCAAATTCCTCACAACAATACTCTCTCAAAAATCAAGGCGAGGGGATACCATCGACATGGAATTTCAAAGACTTAGGTTAATGTCGCATGTGTCGTGACCTGAAAATTGAGGTAAGTCCATCGATCAAGTTCTCTAAGAAACAAAGTCATAGCTGATGCATATGAAAAAATGAGATAAAGAATATTTCTAAACGTACTACCATTTTTTTCACAAATAAAGTCATGGTCTTAGAAGTGTATTAACCTTAGTAAACATCCAAGGTGTAAATATACTATACGTTTTCAATATATGTACGCTATTGTATGAAAATGACATGATTAATCATAACTCAATCCATGTCTGGAGCTGGACCCAGACTCATGGATCCGAGTCTAACTTCACGGGATTCCGGAATCGGATCCGTTGTGGACCCTTACTCAAGGGTCACTGGATCAATAGAAGATAATTTCTTCTATCTATGGAGTAAAGATACACAATTCCACGTGTGCAATAACTTTGGATAGTGCCCTTACATTAAGTTCCATGGAAGATTTTTTACTGTCACTCCAAAGCCGTTATGTTGTTGAATCTTAATTTCATATGGTCTAAAGCCGGTCTGCTTATTGAGTTTATTGGATGTGCTCCTGTCCATAAAATGGT
Organism: Penium margaritaceum; assembly: GCA_023375785.1. NCBI lineage: Eukaryota > Viridiplantae > Streptophyta > Zygnematophyceae > Desmidiales > Peniaceae > Penium > Penium margaritaceum. The sequence continues at coordinate 137,375 of SZWC01005235.1, forward strand.
CATGTGACCAAACACACCGAACTCACACCGAATTAGACACGACATCTTTACAAGGCTTTGACAAAATGGAAACGTGAGAACAGCCTTAAACAAGTGATGTAATAAGTGGCCATGATATATTATCTTAAACTTTTTTTTGTGGTAACAACATCAGAAATATGTTTCGATGAATCCCTATCTTGGCCGAACTCAATTGTTTCAGTAATCATTTGATAATATAGGGCCTTAACATGTAGGAGTTTCACCGTTCACAACCTCTTTTTCATGTATATGCTCCTCCCAACTTACCAAATTGTTGCCAATTCTAACAATATTGTCAAACGATGTCGTTCCAACATATTACCATATCTTCTTGTTCCAATGAGCCGGTTTTCATCAAAGGTGAGTTCCCCCTGACTTAAACCTTTCTCTACCACAGTAAACATTGTGGCCTTTGACTCCCTCATTGGTAAAGTATCTGACATAAGCAATGAGATGAGTGATCTTTATCGAAGAATGATCATTTGCGATAGTTACTCTATGATGTTGGAGATGGCTAGCTGAAATCAAACCGGATTTTGTAGGTAATTGTTGTAATCGAAACATAGTACATAGTTGGTGATATTGCTCTCAGTATTGAGTTTGGTGAGCTAACTAGTGTACTAGGGCAGGCGGTTATGCTCATGCAAGTAGCCACTTGTGTTGGGTATCCCTTTCTTTTGCTCAACTTGCCGAAGCTTGTGATGGATGTATGCCCGGATTAGTCGTACAACCTTGGTGGAGTGAGAGAGATTTTATGTTTGATTTGCACCTGAAGAGGCAGTATGCTCGATGCCAAAATAAAAGAATCATGGCCATTCATAGTTACGTTGGTTTTCTTGGCTTCGTATTTTTCTTGGATGTCCTTGATATTTAGCCACTGGTTTACTGTTCATCTCTTAAGAGAGCTGTAGCGAATGATTTTGTTTTTTTCTGGTGTTTATCTTAACAGTTTTGGATACAACTTGATTCCCTTTGCATATCAGAAGGTCAAATGGCTACGAGACATCTAAACAAGTTTTGTGCTTCAAAGTGAAAGGAGAATTCTTTGGACAAGCACCAGTGCTCTTGAAGTCTGGAGCTCATCCTCCTCCTAATCGAGTTGTTGGAACTGGTGGTTGTTGGTTTTTTTCATGAATGACCCATTTTTATCCCATACTTCCTACTCTATGCCTCTCCCTAGACCGGAAAGTGTCAATCTGGTGGGCAAAGACAAAAATGTGGAGGCATGAGTTTGTAGGATATGCTACATGGCCTAATAATGACTTTGCAAGTTTTGCATTGTTATTTTCGTATCTAACAATCCTTGGTTTTTTGCATCGTGACTCATGAATGATGATTTTTTTTCTTTTTCCTCCATAGACAAAGTTGTTTCTTGGTATATCAATTAACTCCAGGTGACTCACTCCAATCTTTTGTTGAGGTTGTGTAGGGAATGAATCGGAGAAGCCAGAGTTGTGTTGGACTGTTAACCAAGGCCTTCAACTGTGGTATAGGCATGTGATGTCTTGATGGAATCAATGCACTTTCATACAATGTGTTACCCATGTGGAAGTGTTAGGGCTCCCAGGTCAAATGTAGCAGAACACCATATATTGAAAAAATGATGAGTTTGATCACATTAATTCTTGGGGATCATAGTTATGGCATCCACACAACCAATGACTTGTAGATGTCAAAACGGAGTTTAAATGAAATCCTACCACATGAGACAGTTGAAAAAATGAAACGTCTATATCCAAATTCTTTTTTCATGCCAAATCAACAACATACATTAGTAATTGAGCAAAGTGAGGAGGGTTATGTGGCACCCCACGGTGGCATTAACTGCAATCGTGCGATTACCCACTTATTTTTCACACCCAAATCTCTATTTGGGGGTTTTTGGTTTTCAGTGTTTGCGCAGGCGTAGCCCTTGCAAACATAAATTCCTACATCTCCAAACGTGGCTTTACATTTGTAACGTATATGTCTATAGCTCTTACACTTAGGTCGTCGTCGGAGTTTGTAGAATGGCATCTAGAGCTTGCTCGAGGGGTTTTCCCCTCCGCATCACTCTTGCAGGCAATGGTCATCAACAACCCATGCATGATACTTGAATATTTTAGGTCTCCGGAACCCTATTTCCATTTTCACCTCGCCCTCTTCTTTTGGGTGCAAAATGAGGGGTTATTACATTGAACTCGTGAGTTCGCACGATTTTTTGGTTTTGAAACTCGTACTTCAACCTAAATGAACTCGAGTTTCATTTTCTACGCGTCGGCGTGAAATCGTCGCGTGTGAGGAACGATCAGTGATTTCACGCCAACTCCTCTCATGCGCACATTGCTCTCACTCTCACTCTATCCCTTGTCCTTGCTCGCTCTCGTGGTGAGGAGGGCGAGCGAGGGCAAGGGCGCGAGGCCACGAGCCTCGTCCTCGAGTCCCTCGTGGCCTCTTTACCACCGATCAAGCCACCAGCTCGATCTGCGGCTGGTGGCTTGTCGGTGGGTGGCCGGCCGTTCGTCTGACCGGCCGTCGGCCACCCAGCTGGCCGGCCACCAGCCGACCAGCGGCCAGCACGTGGCTGGCCACCGGCCAGTCCTCGCATTAGTGAGGGGTGGTTGTGAACTACCCGCTCGCAAATGCGATGTGTGAGGGCCAAACTGGCTCTCCCGCTACATTCCTCCTGACTTATTATGAACCGTCCCGGGTCATGAACACAAGAGAGAGTTCCCAACAGTGAGTCGTTAACATTGTGAAGGAAAATTAATAATTTCAACCACCAACTAAGCATGAACACGTGCATGGCACTTGGACCTAAGTTCTAACTTGTCGATCAGCACGGCTAGAGACCTCCTCCCTTTACGCTGAAGCGTCCGCACGACAACCATGTTGGGCGTCTCCAACCTCCTATGGTCACAGTCTATGAATGCCAGCCTACAGGAATGTTGTTCACTTTTCCGCGTTCAGGTGGTGCTCCCCGCCACGTGTCAATCTATGCAAGCTGCCAGCTCGCTCTAGTACTCGTTGACCACCCCTGTGGACAACCGAGATTCGAGCTCCCACAAGTTATCTTCAGGTCCACAACCAACCCAATGAACAAGATATTCTATAATAGCCCGTGACCGAAGCATACACTCTTGGTGCTCGAGTAGGCGAAGAACTTTGTATTGGTCGTCGGAAGCAAGGACTGCCAGTAGTGGCTGAACGGTTCCCTCTTCGATGTATGGAGCCAGCATGCTCACATGAAATACGTCAGGTATCTTCATACTAGGCAGAAGTAGCAATTGGTATGCCACTTGCCCGATCCGTGCAACAATAGGAAGTGACCCAATCCACTTTGGTAAAAGTTTTCGCACCCCTGGTGACTTCAGCCGAATATTCTTAGTGCTAAGCAACACTTTGTCACTGATGTGAAACTAGACCTCACAATGACTTTTGTTGTTATATGCCTTTTGTCGGTGTAGACTCATTCACCGAGTTATTCACCGCAAACTTTACCGGTGCTATGAATTCATCTCAGTCATTCATGTTAGGGTCCACGTATAAATGGAGTATCTACTCCAGAGTGTGGTTCATGCGCTCTATTTGGCCGTCTATTTGAGGGTGAAATGTTGTTGACATTTACGAATCGCTGCCAAAGAACTCGTGCATCTTTTGCCAGATCTTACTAACAAATTTTCTATCTTGGTCGAAGATAATGTACAATGGCAAGGCAAGGTATTTTAGGACACCATCAAAGAAGAGAATAATGGTCTCCTCTGCATTCACATTAGTGGTTGTAAGATTAAAGTGTGTCAGCTTCGTCAGAAGATCTACAACCACTTGCATTGCATCGTGGCCACGGGCCGTGTCCACAAAACCAGTAATGAAGTCCATGCTGACACACTCCATTGGATTCCCAGGAATGGGAAGCTGTTGGAGGAGTGGAGCAGGATTTTTAAGACATGGGCCGTATGTCATGCAATCCTTACGGACATTGACACTCCATCTTGGCCACCAATAGTGGTTAGAGTTCTGAAACCAATAATCCATACAATTTCCCATCCGGATCCTAGTTATAAAACCATTGTAGTGGATAATCTCTCGAGGTGATTGTTATAGAGGCGCAGGGGGATCTGGTGTTTGCACTGTTATTGATGCAATGGCCATAAAATACTCACCGACCTCAGTGGTTGCTTCGATTTCCACAAGTTGTCGGCTTAGTGGATTGGCCATGTTAATGTATCCTGGTCGATATTCCCATGTGAAAAAGAATCGGCTCAGGTATTCGCTCCAACGAACCTCTCGTCTTGACAGGTTTGGGTGCGTTTGGAAAAACACTTATGGATTGTGGTCCTGCACGAACGTTACACCCCCTTCAGTGCCTTTGAGGTAGCAATGCCAAATCTTGAAAGCATATACCACCATGAGGAGCTCTTGATCCCTAGTCGTGTACCGTGGGAATAAACGTCTGGCTCTCATGTGCAACTAGGTGACTACTCTGCATGAGGACTTCTCCAAGTCCTACTACTGATGCATGACATCGCACCTCCCATGGTTGTGATGGATCTAGAAGAGCTAAGATGGAAACTGTGGATAGAAATTCTTTGACTTTGACAAAGGCGTTCTCACGATCAGATGTCCAATCCCAATGCACGTCTTTTCACGTGAGCCTAGTTAGCTGCGCTACAAGGGTCGAAGACCCTTGCATAAACCGTCGGAAATATTTTCCAAGACCAAGGAAAGACCACATCTGTCCAACATTTCATGGGCATGGCCAGTCCACGATATTTTGGACCTTTCGTGGGTCGACACGGATACCGTCCTTGCCGACTATGTGTCCAAGGCATTCAAGCTCATCTTGTGCAAACTTGCACTTGCTCACTTTTGCATAGAACTTATGTCCCTGATTGATTTTGAGGACCTCACGCAGATGTTCTATGTGCTCTTCCATGGATATGGAGAAAACCTGAATATCGTCCAGATAAACCAAGACAAAGTGGCAGAGTTTCTTGGCGAACGTTCAGTTGATTTTTTCCCAAAATGTTGTCTGGGCATTAGTTAAAACTAAGAACTGATAGTGTCCCATTTTCCTTAAAAACATGATTTTGGAGACATCAACTTCCGTAATACATTTTTTATGATAACCTTGAGGCAAATCCAAGGAAGAAAAGAATTTTGTCCATTGGAGTTGGCCAGACAGGTCCTTGATCCGCAGTAAGGGGAATCAATTTTTCATCGTCAGCTTGTTCAGCGTCCGGTTGTCCACACACATGTGTACACCAACATCCTTTTTGCAAGGTACTCTTTCATTTGGCATTCAGCCTCTCACCTCTCTGCCGGACTGGGGTGGTGCATGGGTTTGAATGAAGGAGTCACCTTCGGTTGCAGCAGAATTATGTGGCCCATGTGTCATTTTGGTAGAAGCCCAGCCAGTGGGTCTTGGAATACATCCAAGAACTCCGCCAATAGAGATTTGATCTCTTATGGTGTGTCTTCCTTTATGTCATTCTCCACTTTTTGTAGCTGAGCTAAGAATTTTTGACACCCTTGTTGAATTCATTTCTTGATCTTCATCGTAGAGAGGCTGGCATAGTAAGAATCAACGTAAAGCGATGATATCACTTCTGAAGGATCACGCATTTTGATTCAAAGTGCATCAGAGCCACAATTGCCTAGCACCACATGCAATGGGTCAAGAAGGTTGAGTGCCTTCAATATGACACTCTATGTATCTTTGAATACAAATTTTTGCTTTACAGGTACTGATCACGGGTTTCGTACGGTTGTCACCGACGACAACTGCACCATCAGATGGCTCGTACTGAAGGTCCACTTGTCAGATGAAGCCAAGGCTAATAGAGGATTCATCCCCTCCAATTTCAGCCAGTACATTCATGGGAGCGCCAGCTAGTTATCCTTTGAATTGCATCGTCATGTTACCTTCACTCTTCCGAGTGAACAGGTTTGACAACAGAAAGCCGAGTTTGTGATTAACATGCAGTCTATGCGGTAGACGCTGTACCTCCCATGATTCACCTACTCGATTCCACATCTTGTTGGCACATGAGAGGCTAGCACCTTCCGGTCTTTAAATTTGACCGGGTCAAAACCGTCGACCAACGGTACATCAAACGTGATTGAACTCATCACTTTGAGGGTGTTTGCTTCGGTCACCACGTCACACAACTCTTGCATAGTGGTCGGTGTTGCCACCACTAAGCAGGTATGATCATGCATCTCATCTGGAGATGCAAGGTTTAGTGGGCAATGCAGGTCAGCAAGTGTAGAACGAGGCTTAACAAGAGGAGAGAACACAACAGAGAAATTTGAACTTGTCAAAAATTACAATGTTTAAAATCCTCATCTGAAAACATGAACCCACACTCGTGATCTAGTTTTATCCCAGAGTGGTTTCCACTAACATCACTCAGGAATGGGGAAAACCCGCACCACGGCCCTGCCCGTTTTCACAGTCGGGTCCATTGCCACGATCGCGGCCCTGTCCATGGCCCTGTCTACGTCCTCCTACTGTACTATCCCCATGAGGTGCTACTACTACGGCTAACTTTGCAGCCTCTTGTCCACCACCAGCAGCCTCAGGACACTGAGCCCTAAAGTGGTGAGGCTGCATGCAGTTGTGACACAGTCCATTACGGAAGGCTGTGTTGTGATGTTCACGCGTCGCCTGCAGCTTGTCATGGACACGACTACGCTTGTGGTTTAAGGTCTTGTTCCTACGAGTCTTCTTGACTGGAGGGTTTGCAGGCTGTTTGTCCTTGGCCCTACCCTGCTGCCCAACTGCCCCTCCAACCCCCACAATGTCCATGCGTATGTTGCGGCTTTGCTGTGCATGCACGTTCGGCCATGCATCTGAGTATTGCTTCGGGTTTGCCAAATAGACTTCATTCATGTATTCCCGGAGTGCCCTCCAGCTTGTCCAAGCCTGAACGATTGCCGTTGTGGTGGTTTTGTCCTTCAGCTTCTTGCTGATAAGACCCCCACGCAAGTACTCAAGCAACAGGCACTCTAGGTACTTGAAGCTCTTCGTCCCATCGATCTCAATGAAGCTTTTGGCTTCCTCCACGAGTGCGGTGAATTCGCTCAAGTGAGCCTCAAATGAGCTACCTAGCTGCTTAAAGTCCTTGATCTTATGTACGGCATGCTAGATGCACTTTTTACGCATGATGGCACAAAAGGCCTCCCACAACATGGGCTACCACTTGAGGTGTGGCTGCTACGCATCCCACTCTTTGACCACATTCTTGAAGAGCTCTTCTTCAAGCCGCATCATGGAAAGGTCACCCCACTGACTGAGTGGAGCCTTGTGGACATGTAGAACGTGTTGCATTCGATTCAGCCAATTAGTCAGCTTCATGCCATTCTGGAAGATCTACACACTGTGGAGGAAGGATGTGTTCATGATCGACCCCAAGGTCATCGAGATAGACGAGTCCTCAGTGCCACTAGCGATGGCATTAACACCTGCAACCCGCTGCAGTCACTGCTGTATCTACACCTGGGTCACCCTCTGTAATCCTTGTTGAAGTCATCGCATTGACGGGTTGCCTCTTGAGCAGCCAGGCACAACAAAGGACGATCACGGTCGAGGTCCGTGATGTTCTGCCCGACGTGGGCCAACAGGTCGGCGAACGTGAACTTCAACTACGATGTCATCAGAGCGTTAGCGATAGCCTCAAGGGCGTGACACTGTCCATACACCTTTATCCACTACAGAAGGGTAAGGTTCATGTACACACATCAGAGGAGTCCGACATTCTGGAGAAGGCTGTCGACGCTTGCTTGGGTGTTGGTTTTTCCCATCACACCCACATTGTCTGAAGGAGGGTCCGTCTTCACTCCTTCGGGTGGTGTTTCACTCTAACCATTGATGGTGATCTTCAGTCGGCTCGTCACCTTAGCAGCCAACTCGACAAGAATCCAACGGTTTTTGCAAATTACCTTTGCGATGACGTCTTCCGGCTTGTTCTTGCGGGGACTCCTCACGTGGCTGCTCTTGGCACTTTTGCTTCTCTCGGCAGCCTCGCTGCTATTGATAACTTCAGGCAATCCGGCAAACATCTTTCCCTTATCAAGCGATTGGCTTGAGTTTGCCACACGACGATGGCGATGATTCCGATCCTCTTCGCCTTCGACATCATCGGCGTTGAGCTCTTTGTCGGGTCCAGGCCCGGGTGGTCCTCGAGCGTGTCGTCCGTCGCGTGGGGGTCGTCCACGTGTGCATCGACGTGCTCGTTGAGCACTCCTCCGGCTTCCACACGCTTCTCGGTGTTGCCAAGGTTGGCGCCGGTTGCCTTTGGCGGTATGGTTGCCTTTGGTTTGGTAGCCATGCTCGAGACGGTGGCTCCCAAGACTTGGAGCTCATCGAGGGCGTGTGGTGAGACCGTCACCACCTTACCCTTGGTGGTCTTGAACGGTCCGGTACTTGCCATTCCGTCACCCGTGCAACTAACACACGAAGACCGTTATGAGGGTCACCACACGACTTCGAGGAGATGTCGCCTCCCGAAGTCACCTTGCTCTCACGATCGGTGAGGCAATTAATACAAATTATTCCTGTCTTTCTAGCCCGCCACGGTCGACACAATCATGTGGTAGAAAAATACTATTTTTCTATGCCGCCACGGTCGGCACAATCATGTGGATTCGAGGCAAAACCCTAAGGCGTGACTCATGGCACTAGGCAAGCTAAAGATCCTAGAAAAACGAAGCAAGGCATGATCAAGAAGCTACAAGAATTTGAGCACCGTCCAAAAAGGGTGAGGAGGAGGGGAGATCCACTCTAACTAAGATTTTGCACCCTCACACGCTCCCTCCTCACTAATCTTGTCTTCTTCTTTGTCTTCTTTTCTTCTGATCTTCCTTGGCCTCTTCTTGCTTTCTCTTGGCGTGCCTTGCGCCTCCTTGGAGGCACCCTCCTTGTGCTCCACATCAATATTGCGGCCTCTCAAAGTGGCGCCTTTCTCTTTGTTCTTTTCCTCTCTGGCCGTGAGATTCCCTGCTGTTAGGAAAGGACACTGTCCCAGTTTTTGGTTTAAGAGGAGGAGAGGGAGCCTTGAGAAGAGGGGGAAATATGGTGGTTTGGGGGTGGACCCTCCCCATCCCGTCCAAGGAAACTCCACCTAGCCCTCTGGTGCGTGGGAGGAGCTTAGAGGAGCTGGCAGAAAAACATAAAGCTCCTCAAGAGCTTTCCAACGCAATTTATGACACTTAAAACAATTAAATTTTTAAGCATGTACCCCTCTCCAACGTTTCTACTACTGCTGTAGCTACTTGTGGAGTTTTATATCCTTCGTAGCCACCGGAACCATCACATACTTGGTTGCGAGGGTCGTCCTACTCTGAAAACCTCTGAAACGTCTATGTCTCCAGCTCCTTCACTTAGGTCGTCGTTGGAGTTTGCACAATGACGTCTAGAGCTCACTCAAGGAGTTTTCCCCTCTGTGTCACTCTTGGGGGCAATCGTCATCAAAGACCCGTGCAGAGAGAATTTATTGTTTCAAGTCTCCGGAGGTCCTCTTGTTTTTACCTCGCCCCTTTGTTCTGGGTCCAAAACGAAGGGGGTATTACCCCAAACTCGTGAGTTTGCACAAGTGTTCCGCTTTTGAAACTTATATTTGACCTAAACAAACTCGAGTTTCGTCTTTGACGCGTCGACGCGAAATCATCGCGTACGAGGCACAATCGGTAATTTTGCGCTAACTTCTATCGTGTGCACCTTGCTCTCGCTCTTGCTCTATCCCTCGTCCTCACTCGCTCTCACTAGTGAGGAGGGTGAGCGAGGGCGAGGGCACAAGGCCACCAGCCTCGCCCTTGAGGCCCTCGCAACCTCTCAGCTGCCGATCGAGCTACCAGTTGTACGGCCGCCGGGCACCCAGCCGGCCGGCCGCCAACTGGTTGGCGGCTAGCGTGTGGCTGGCCACCGGCTAACCCTCGCATTAGCGAGGGGTGGTTGTGAACCACCCCCTCACTAATGCGAGGTGGGAGGGCTGAACTGGTCCTTCCACTACAACATAACTGAAAATAAAAAAAGGAGACTGTTGGTTTTTTTCGCATCTCTCATTGTGCTCTGTTGTGTCTTCCCGACTTGTGTACATCGGCATGCAGATGACTGACGGCGAGACTCGACGCTGCGGAGTGTCGTCCGGTGGAGCCGACGCACGCTGAGGCTTACACGCAGTTCGTTGGAGCCTCCTCCCTGTGGCAACGTGCTCAGCTCCATCGGCAGGCCTCCTTGACGATCGGGCCGCCGGTGGTCACTGCCGCCGCAGATGCTGTCTTCATACGTCCGACGCTGGATCTGACTGTACCATTGCGTCTGCAGCGTCATGATCTGCCTAGGGTCCATGTCTCGTGTTGCGTAGCACTGTTTGGCATCATGGACCATAGTAGGCACTGCATGGTTGTGGGCAGCCATAACCCTTTGCTGTTATTTTTCTAGCTGTTTCTTACTGAGAAGATGCAAGGAAGCTTCCTAGCAACACTCCCGTTGACCAGGCGTCAGTGCCTGATCAGACGGTGACGACAGTCACAAGTCGTGCACTCAACAGCAAGAGTTTGGCTAGGAGACACAAGGCAAAGTGTTTGAATGCTTCAATAGCATTTGCAGAGAGAGTTAACAAATGATAGGTCCATGGCCTAAATACCTGCCGCGGCGCACAGCGGGTGTCGCACGCGGCGGTCCAAGAGCTGTCCTAAAACCGGACCAAAATCACTGTTTTGGCCATAACTTTGTGCACACATGTCAGAATGCTACGCCGTCTAAACCTAAACGTGCAGGATCACAAGACGGACGCTACGACTGGTCACATGCATGCATCCATCATCAGACGGTGGATACACAATGCAAAAGCATGCAAATCGGGCTCATGGTCAGTCTGCCGAAGAGACTCCCTTAGGCTACAGGAAAACAACAGGGAGTCCCGGCAGCGTCCGGGGCTCTAGAACAGTAGTCGGCCAGCTCCAAGCTGGTAGTCCGCTGCCCGTCGTCCCTCCGAAGTCACCAGGGCCTGCCTCAGGGATCTGCACGAGTATGGACACGGCCGAGTGGTCACAGTAGACTGTACAAGAACGTCACAAATCACAACACTCCCCCATGACCCGATGGTACGCATGTCCATACACGTGCAGCACTGGGACAAGTACAATAGTGAGTGTGAAACAGATGAGACACAGACGCACATCCCACACTCAACCACCCTCAGGCATGGGGCGAAGCCCAGCAGAACGAATGGCCACCAGGAACTTTCCGCGAGCTAGTGCCTTTGTCAAGAAATCAGCCTGCTGCATGTCAGTGCCAGCCCACATGACGGAGATCACGTGTCGCTCCACCAGATCACGCACAAAGTGATGCTCAAACGCAATGTGCTTCGTGCGAGCATGAAAGACACCGGAGTTCTCCGCAATGGCGAGAGCACTCTGGTTGTCACAATGAAGTACAATGGCGGTTACTGACTGACCAAGCTCAAGAAACAGGCGCTGCAGCCATGCTGCCTCAGCAGCCCCTGCGCCCAAAGCGACGTACTCTGCCTCCAACGAGCTACGTGCAATGCAGCCCTGCTTCCCGCTACACCAAGACAGAACGGTACCACCGAGCAGAAACACGTAGCCAGTATGGCTACGTCCATCTGGGCTCCAAGCCCAGTCGCTATCAGTGTAGCCGTCAAGAATCATCGAACACTGCCGACGAAAGCAGAGTCTGAGGTACGGCGTGGAGACCACGTACCGCACCACTCGCACAGCCGTGTGAAGGGCTTTGGCACGAGGAGCCTGCAAGAACTGAGCAAGGAGGTTGACAGCGAAAGCGATGTCAGTACGTGTGTTAGTGGCCAGGTACATCAAGGATCCGATGAGACGGAGGTACAAGGTCACGTCCACTATCTCCCCCAGCTGTGTGGGATCATCCACCTTGAGGGCATCCTGCCCATTGGGTGTAAGAGGTGTGGAAGCGGTGGGCACTGCACCAAGGAGATCGCTGAAACGCTCCCCCACGATTCGTGCCTATCGAGCCTGATGCAGCAACAGTGTCTGACGCCTGCGATCTCGCACGATCTCCATACCAAGAAACACCGATGCACGACCGAGGTCCTTCATCCTGTAGGCAGTCTAAAGAACAGCCTTGGCCTCCTTCACAGCCTCCAGGGACGGAGACGCGATCAGAAGGTCATCGACATAGACCAAGATGGCGCTGAACCGCTCGGGTGTCGGTAGGACGAAGAGAGAGGGATCTGCCTCGCTCTATACATATCGTGCACGAGTCAAAGTGCCGGTGATCTCCCGGTTCCAACACCGCGGAGGCTGCTTGAGGTCGTACAAGGACTTGCGCAAGCGCCAGACCTTGTCACCGTCCTCAAAGCCTGGTGGCTGAGCCACGTAAATCTCCTCATCCAGAGAGCCATGGAGGAACGCATTGTTCACATCCATCTGGTGCAATTCCCAGTCATGCTGAGCCACTACACCGAACAGAGCTCGAGCTGAGGTCATGCGGCCGACAGGGGCAAAAGTGTCAGTGTAATCGACGCCCTCAATCTGAGAGTACCCCTTGA
>SZWC01005236.1:6969-19966 GCA_023375785.1 Penium margaritaceum
AGAGAGAGAGAGAGAGAGAGAGAGAGAGAGAGAGAGGAGGTGGGGGGCGGGGGGAGGGGCGGGGGGGATGGGGAGGATGGGGCAGCGGCAGAGAGGGGGGAGGGGAGGGAGGCTCTGCAACATGCAACAGTTCAGCCATCCTAACTTATGTAGCACGAATCTGCAACTGAAGCTTCCACATAAGCTCCGCAAGTGCTCCTTCAGCCTTCCTCATCTGGTGGCAAATATCTTCGGTGTCGCCACTACGGCAGCTCTAACATCGAACTTTGCCCGCTGGTTGGTTGAACTTTGACCTCACTGACAAGGCGGACATTAAATACGTCCTTCATGAAGGAGCATATACACAGGTAACATCGCAGCATCGTGTACGCATAACTTACTGCACGAAAGCCTCCAACAAGGTGAAGAAGAGGCTGTCGATCTCAAGGTTTTCCTCTTCATCGCCATACGCGGCGCACTGCTCTTCAAGGACCACCTTGAGAGCGACGTTGCCCTTGCAACCCTCCGACCCATTCTCGCCTCCACCACCGCCCTTCCCGGACCACCCACCACCGTGTCGGTCTTCCACATCGAGGCCGCAGATGGTCACGTCATGCCACTTGTCGCTCCCACCCACAGGCACAGCGACAAGCATCTGCCTCGACCACCGCTGCGACGCCTCGTCCTCCACCTTCGACTGGTCCTGGTCGTGCTGCAGGACCTTGCAGCGCGGAAGCTGCTTCTGCTGCTCTCGGTCCCGGATGGTCTTACGTCTCCTCACCCTCCACCCGACAGCGTACCTCCCGGGCGGCAGGCAGAAGGGGGGAGCCACCACCCCGCGGAGCGCCATCCAATCGTCATGAAGCAGGTGGATGCAGCGGCGAAAGAAGGAGCCCGCTGCGCGCTCGCAATACTCCCAGGATGCATCCGCTCCTGCCACAGCAAAGCAAGCGGCGGCTGACACGTGGAACTTGATCCGCTCGCAAGTGCGGTCTACTTCGACGGCAAAGCGCCCGTCTTGCGACCTCACTGGGCCTCGACTCAGCCGCCGCAGCCATTTTCCGTTGCTGCCGACCACTGGATGCTGATCCCTCGTCGCCATGGCTGATGCTCCAGTGCCCCCATCGCTGTTGCCGCCGCCGCTGCTGCTGCTGCCGAATGCAGTGCTGGTGCACCTCTCGCCGCGCGCCTTGCCGCCAGCTGCTGCTGCCTGTGGGAGGTCGGGAAAGAACGTCCTCACAAGCGCCTCGCACGGCGTCTGCACAAGCAGGAGGCGCGTGGGAGCCAACTCCAACAGCGGCACGCACTCGTCGAGCACCTTGCACACGAGAGTGAGCCGCACCAGCAGCGGCATCCTCGGGGGCGGAAAGGACGCCACGATGTGGTTCAGCACCTCCGCAGGCAAGCTCGAGAAATGCAGCACCCCCTGGCTCCAACCGTTTGCACCATTCCTGCCTCCTCGGGGAGAAGGCAGGAGCGAGGGCAACAGAGCCGGCACCCCTGTTCCCCTCAGCAGAACCTTCCTGAGAGCCATCGCAGAAGCAGCGTTCATCTTAGCGCTCTGCACCCTCACGACCGACGGAGCCACCGTCTCCTCCTTCCACCCGTCCGCAGCCACATCCTCGGCCACCACCAGGAGCGACGCCATCCGCCCTGCGTCCCTGTTCGCCTCCAGGGCCTTGTGCAGGTTCTCGAGGCTCGCGTGCGTCGGCGCGCACTTCAGCATCGCTTCCACTGCTGCATAGTCCTGGTTGCGCACTGCCATGACCAGCGCCGACCGCCCCTCCCCGTCCTCGACGTTGATGTCCGCGCCGTGGGCCAGAAGCAGCTCGATCAGCGGCAGCGAGTCCCCGCTCACCCCCCCGCCCTCAAACACGTTCTGCAGCACCACGATCATCAGCGCCGTCTTGCCGTCGTTGAAACGCCGCGCGTTGACGTCGGCGCCGCCGCGGATGAGCTCCTGGGCCACGTGGAAGTGGCGCATGAGCGGCACGTTGAACCGCCGTGTCACCGCGTGCATCAGCGGCGTGCGCCCGTGCTCGTCGCTCACGTTCGGGTTCGCGCCCGCGTCCAGCAGGTGGCGCACCGTGTTGCCCTTCTTCACGTCCGCTGCGTACATGAGCAGGGTGCCCGGGAAGCACGCGTGCGCGTCGAACCGAAAGTGGTGCACCACCGCGGCAGGGTGGTGGCTGCTTCCGCTGCTGCCCCCCACGCCCCTGCCCACAGCCCCGCCACTGCCGTCACCATGGCCGCCGATGCTGCTGCTGCTGCTGTTGTTGCTGCTGCCAGCCGGTTCGTCTGGGGCGGGTGTGATAAAAGCGCTGCGAACGTACTCCAAGAATAGCTCGCAGTCCGTGTTCACGCACATTGTGTCCACGTGAGGCGCACCACGGCACCGCCACAGTATCCGCCTCACGTCCAAGTCGTTGGCAAAGGGGCTGGCGATGAACCGCACCAGTTCATCTCCCGTTAGCGGGACAGACGCGATCAGAGAATCATCCACCGCAGCGCTTGTCGCATCTGCCCCCGTGCCCTCCCGGCCGTCCACACCGCCTTTACTGACGTCACTCTCCCCATCAGCACCGGAGGCGAGGAGGAAGTCAACCAGCTCCCCAGCCACCCTCTCGAGCCTCCCCCTTCCCTTCACATTCGCATGGATCAGCATCGCACGCTTCAGCACAGAGCAGCCCCCGGAGTCCCGAGCGTTCGGATCCGCGCCCCGGGATAGCAACAGCCGGACCAGCTGCAGGGCCACCTCCCCGTGCCCCCCTCTCTCCCTCCTCACGCTGTCGTCCACCTTGTCAACGCAGTCCATCACCAGGGCGTGCATGAGCGGCGTGCGGCCGGCATCATCCCTTGCGTTGACGTCAGCCCTAACTTCGACGACCGCGTTCAGGTTCTTGTATGAATTCGAGCGCAGGATCGACACGCTTGTGCGGCCGCTCACGTTCACTCCCGCTCCAAACGACACCACCGACAGCAGGCGACTCGCAATGTTCACATCACCGTGTTGCGCCGCAATCATCAGAGGCGTGCGTCCCTCCGGCCCGGCCAGGTCAACGTCCGCGCCCCCCCTCAGCAGCTCCTCCACCAGCACCTGCTGCCCTTCTCTCGCGTCTTCCTCCACGGCCATGGTGAGGGCTGTGTCCCCCCCGCTGTTGCGCACGTTAACGTCAGCGCCGTGCGCGATCAATGCGCGGATCACGTCGGGCGAGAGGTGGTGCCGCACCGCCAGCATGAGAGGCGTCGTCCCGTTGACGTTGCAAGCGTTTGGGTCCGCCCCAGCGGCGAGGAGCTGACGCGCGATGGCCCCGTGCCCATGGTAGATCGCGTACATGAGGGGCGTGCCGCAAGGCAGAGGCGTCCATCCGCTGATCTCTCGCGAGTGGCGGGCCACTCTGGCTGTGGGCGCGAAGAAGAGGGAGCCCGGGGCGTCCAAGCTGACCGAGCAGGCGGGGTGGTCCACGCAGAGGAGGTCCACGTGGGGCAGGTGGTGCGTGTCGGCGGTCTGCTGGAGCAGGCGCTTGAGTCCCGCTTCGTCGTTGCCGTGCACGCAGGAGGTGAACTCGCACACCCTGGCTTGGTTGGCGTGCCGCCGGTGGGTAGAATGGCCGTGCCCCATGCCGAAGCAGCGCCGCAGCATCAGGTGGCCGTTTGGAGGACTGTAGTTTCTGGAGGACTGTAGTTTCTGCTGCTAAGCGCAGCTGTGAAGCCGTAGAGCTGAAGGCCGTTATGCCTCTTGTCTGTCGTTCTCGTGCCCTCCAGAAATGTTTAGGGCTGAAGTTCAGTCGGGCAAGGCATATCGTTGAGAGCGCGTGCTGACATGCAGGGGAGGGTTCCGAAGGAGTTCGAAGACGGCGAGAGATAGGAGGAAGCGGGGTATCCCAATCCGCCTTCTGGTGGACTCGCATTTGCTACGTGATGCAAATGCCAGCAGATCTATGGCAACTCATGCGCGAATCTAGATTTAGAAACGTGACGAACAGAGAATCAGCAAGATAAAACTGTTGGCTGCTGTAGCACCTACCGGCATTGCCCTCGGCTGGTTAATCAGCGGCGTCAGAGCGTCTGGTGAGGAGACGAGCAGGTGGGACGTCGGCAACGCTCAGTTCCGAGGACATGGATCTGTGGTCCAGACACTTCGCACAGCACAACCACCGAACGACCGACAACAAACCGTTGGGGGTTGAGATAGCTTATCAGCGTGCATACCGCTCGCGCGACAGCAGCCCGTGCTGCAACTAGTGCTGCGTTCGGCAACATTTTTTAGTGAAGTTGTCGTGGGTGTCGAACCTCCTCACGAGGCTTTCCCGAGGTCTGGCCTGACAGAAACAGCTTCGACGCAAAAAAAAAAAATTGCCGCTTTTGTGGCGTGTTGTGGGTGAGGTTCGGCAACGAGGCGCACAAAATTTTGTGACGAAACCCACGAAAAGGGCAGGGGTTTTAAATAGATGAAGTGGGGTTTTTTGTAGGATTTTGTTTGTGCCGAGAAAACATACTGGCCACTAGGACCGTCGGATCTTCACTCGATTTGCGTTTTCGTGTTTCTGCCCTGCAGCCGACTGGACAGGGTACTCGAATGCCTCCGGGGCCCAAGTACTGATCAGTCACTTTCCCCCGGCAGGGAACGGACAGTGGCACGGAGCCACGAAGGGTACGAACCTCGGCCCTGTTGCGCTGGAAAAAAACAAAGTGACGTGGACACGAAATTGCGGGAAGGACGCCCAAAAAGGTGGCAAAAAAAGTTTATCTACAATACCAGGACTACAGGCCAAAAAACCGCGCAATTCTGCTTCGACACTTCCTACGAAAAAAAAAGGGCTTCCCGAACGCGGCCTAGATGCCCGTGCAAGCGCAGCAAGTGGTTTCTCGTTCTGGACTTTTTTGGATTGGATCAATGCGGACAAGAAAGTTTCTCATTCGTTGAATGGCCGATTGACTATGATGCACCTGCCATCCAAATGAGAGTAAACCACGGTTCGATCGCAAAATAGCTTAACGACAGTAGGACTGCTTTGCTGGACGAAAGTTCTGCTCCAGTAAGATTCTTGCCAGCTGATTCCCTGCCGGCTTTGATAAATTCCTCGCAGCGGGCGGAGAACGCGTGCCTGATTTTTCCCCAATGGGAAGGTACCTGCGACAGCCGTGAGGGGGTCAAAGAACTAGAAATCCAGACTGGCATCACTTGATACAGACAGCCCGAAAGATGCCGGGTTTGAGATGGACAGCCTTTTTCTTGCTGCCAAGATGTGATAACAATTCGTGGCTTTCACTCCGCATTAATACAATCGACTGCTGCCCAAAGAGCGCGTTCGCAAACCCCTCAAAGCCAGCGGGTCTTAGAGCCCGGAGCATCTTATTCTTGAGATTCAAAAAGTAAATCATTTCCTTTTCGTGTGTCTTTCTTCAAATTAAAGCAATGTATGAAATATATCTACAAGCCAAAATGGACACGTACAACAGGCTACACCAACCAAACCAGAACGCGATTACTGTAAAAGCGCCCCTTGCACTCCTTGCAAAATCCCGCCATGCGGTCCAACGAACCTAGGCGTCCATTCATTCGTCGCGACTTCGGAAAGAGCACGGACGCCGCGGAAAAGTACCGATCTTTTCCTTGAATTCACCTCCGGTCAACATCTTGGAGGAGATTCATCATGCCCAACATCGAAGGTCTTATCCACAACAGACATGACCAAGTACTTGACAGAGGTTTTCCTGAGGAAAATGGCGTGGGGCCGATTCGCTTTCGCACACCATATGGAAAAGTTCTATGCAGGTAACCGACGTTTAACATCTTCAATTACCTATCGGACATTATTGGGGGAAGAAGAATCGGAGGCCCAATTTTTAACAGGGGCTCCGTCTTTTTCCCTCTGATTGAAATCGGTGCACACTCTACCCAAAGTTTAAAAAGAGGCACCCATTATCCACGTTTCACGCCATGACTCCGATAACCAGTTTTCATGTTGGCTGGATGCAGGAGTGTACATCAATAAAACTGCATATCAGGCCCTCATTGGAAGAGTTATCTTTGATGAAAAAGTGGTAAACCCATCCGATTACATGGCATGCCAAGGTATCAGATTTTACCGAAGCAGCGAAGGACCACTAAAAGGCGCCGATTTCATATTCTATTCTTAAAAAATAGTTGCAAACAAGCATGTTCGGACTGGACGAACGAGCGCCATTGATGTCCTGAAGTTGGGATCACTGTTTGTGAACCAATCACAGATTGTCGAATACGACTCTTTTCTACCGTCACTCGCGAGTCATGTACAATGTAAAAAACATGTGACGAGCCATTGGAATACCGTTTGGCCTTGGCTTGCACGATGAACTTCGGCCGCGTTGACACACATGTTGAAGTTTCGAACCGGTACAATGTACCAATTTGCATAGTTGTCGAGCATAGTTCCATCCGCCCGAGACCACATCCCTAGTGACACTTGAACTCGTGGCATTGCTTTTGGGCTGGCCATTGCCTAGTCCGAAGCCATCCAACTGCGCGGAGCCATTGTAATGGATCTAGTCCGAGCCACCTAGTCCGTCGTGGATGTAACGGTGTGGAGTGTACGTACAAATATCCTGCCTGCGAAAGGCAGTACTCATGTTCTGGAAATTTTCTTACAACATACCAACCATGGGTCGTACATTGTATGGACATGATGAGGTTCATAACATTTGTATGAACAGCCAAGCCGTGGAATGGACGTACGTTGGTTGGGCACTCTGTTGGGATGAATTTGGGGCATGGGGAGGCCAACGGGCCACAACCATTTTGCCGAATCTCACTCCCTAGTAGGAAATGGAAGCATGGGCTACGACGAAGGCTCATTGGGACTTGTTCGTGGCAACTGAGGACTTGCCCACGTCAGTGAAGGACCCATGTGAGCCTGAGACTGTGTGCTAGATACTTGATGTTCGCATGCCTACTCCTCATCCACCGAACACCTTTGGAAGTGGGAGCCCTGGGCTTGAAACCCTAGCTCACAGTAAACCTTGTTGGATATTTTAGTCATGTTTATCAAGTTTCATCATCAAGCTATCCATTGTCCAACTCAACATTATCTCCTGTACTCCACACTCTTTTGTCAGTGGTCTAGAGATAGCACAAACATCAAGTACAGTGATGGCATGTATCCAAATCGTGGAACATCGGTAGGTCCTATTCTGCAAACTTTTACATCAACTGTGGTGGATAATACAGACAGAATTGTCAATATTCTTCATCACGTCACCCATCAGTACTTGTGCACTGCGTTATATCTTCTTACCAGTATGTCTGGAGATGTACACTCTTATGACAATGAACTGGAGATGGCACAAACACCAGCTGCAATGGTGGCCCTCTTGTGGTGCCAGAAACATGATACGTTCAAGCTTTAGGTCACGGTTGCTTTAACGGCATGATTTGCGATGCGAAGAAATGATTCACAAGGTGTACTTTTAGAGAATGAACATTCATTTCTCCTTTCTTCAGTGAGCTAAGAACACAACATTGGTGAGGGGGAAGGTATTGATGTTTTATTTTTCAATCAAAAGAATAGTGGAGTCAAGTACCCGTGGCTAATCCACGTATGGACATACACGAGTAGGCCGTGCACGTAGCACATGACCTCGCATGCAACACACCCTGACTCATTAGAGAAGTCACACATAGCATCAAAGAACTCCCCTCCCCCAAAGGGGCATGCACAATGCCCACAACAGGGATTGGCCACGTGTGATGGCTGCTAGGTCCTAGGCATCTTGCACACCAAGTGTGCGTAGGTGCACAGTTGTCTCCAATACTGTGTTGTCACCGGTAACTTGTGCCTCCACGGATTGCTTGACCCGTTGTTTCATCCACAGGTTTTTCTTCTTTCTCTCCCTCATGGCACCACTGATGAAGGTCATTGGTACAACCTGCAAGGCGATAAAAACAGCGGTTGTTGGAAAGCAAGTGTACGAGGTGTAAAAAATGTAAACATGCATGGCCATAGGAACGTAAACAAATTTTACCATGGCACACAACCAGAGCACGATCAACAACGAAGATGGCGCTTGGACGGAGTATTGTCCTCGCCTGACATGTCATGGGAAGACTTCCACTCCTCTTCCTCCCCACCCAAAGACTGCCACTCCTCCTCCTCCAACTATGTTCAGTTTAATCCTTAGACTCGCTGCTCTCACACCAGGATTATTCGGATGAGTCTTCGACCTCGTTCAGATTGTCGACATGCGATGCCATAATGACCATAGCGTGTACACCCTGTGGCTCATCCTCTCCTGCACCACTTCCTCCAAAAAGGTTTGCTAGTCCACATCTACTATTGCCTGCACCGCCTGCCCCTTCGCCTACACCATTGCATGTAGCACCGTCAGAGCCACCGATACGCCTAGAACAGCATGCAACACAACATGCTATACCATCTCCATATGCACAAAGCACGCCCTCTCCACCATTGTCTACAGAACCACCACTTCCTGTAGCACCATTGTCAACACAACTGCCTGCCACACCCTCTTCACCACAGCCTGTAGGACGCCAGCCATGCCCTCTGACCCATCGCTTGTAGCATCGCCAGCCATGCCCTCTGTCTCTGCGCCACCGCCTGCACCATCCGAATCTGGTGCGGGTGCACGAGTACTTACAACGAGCTCAACTGCTGGTGGTTCTCGAGAACCAGCATTAACGGCCAGCTCTCTAGCACGGTCGGCAGCCACATTGGTCGGTGACAATGCTCGCGGGTTCTTGCAGAAGCGTGGGGGTGTCCCTTCTGACTGCACTTGGAGCAGATGCGCTCCCATTTGTGCCTAGTCATCCTGTCCATGCGCTTTGAGCGTGGTTGACCGCGGGAGCGCTTGACATCCAGCTGACCACACCCACGCTTGGCATAACGAAGCTCCTGGTGGTTGACTCCTTGCATGGGTGACCTATACGTCCAGCACCATGCCATCTGAGTCAGATGCATCTCGGTGTCGAGCTGCGGGTTCACGCCTTCGTCCAAAATCAGAGAAACAACGTGCTGGGACGGATACTCGTACTCCTTCCATTGCTCATATGAGTACTACCTTCAGTTGACATCAGCTTCCCGACCTAAGAGGCTCTTGGGACCGGTGACGGTGCCCATGAGGCCACCATGGCTGAGCACCCGGTACTCCTTCGTGCGTTATGTGTAGTGTTGTAGCTTGGCATCCAGTACGGGAGCATAGCGGGTCTTGTAGTCGTGGATTACGTCCCGGCATTGAGCAAAGAGCCACTACACAAATGGGTAGATCTGTGCAAAGTAGTGAAAATGGGTACAAGTGCCTGATGTCCATGAGGCGGGTGTTGAGAGACTCCATCGCGTTGGAAATCATGTGACCGCCACGCGGTACTGCAATCTTCAGGCGGGTCCACTGGAGCCCAAGCTCAGGTTTCCAATGAACGGGTACTTGTAGCCCTTGTCAGAGGTTTGGAAGAGTTCATCTGGGGCACCGTCGAACTCGTTGTACATGAAGGTGCTTGCCACCTGATGTCTACTCTTACCGTATCTGCTTCCGAAGTGACTTTCTTCCTTAGGCACTACCCGTAGAAGGTGTGAATGGCACCAGGCAATTGACGCTTCATGAAGGCGATGAGTCCAGCATCCTTGTCTCTGATGACTGCGGTCCAATTGTGCCGAGCTGTCGGATACACCTTAGCAAGTCGCTGGTAGAGCGGCTCCCGTTTTTTCTTTCCTCCTGTGGGCATATAGCCCACGCCATGGGGATGGAGTGGTTGTTTGTGTCCCAATAGCACAACAACACTTGTTTGAAGCCATTTTTTAGGTAAGTGCCGTCCATGCAGAGCAAGCGCTTGACATGCGGCAAACCGTTCCGATAGGCACCCAGGACCACAAAAGCTGGATGATAGAGGTAGTGTTGGTCTTGCTCCGTGTATGCCATAGTGTATGAATCAACCTTCTTCAAATGCAAGAAGGATTCCCATGAACAGGACGAGACTCGACTTGATGCACGCCGGAGTATTGAAAACCATAAATACGAGAAAGTTGCTTGACCATTTGTTACGGCAACGATGTAAGTTGGGAAGAGCACCCATGAGTGGCTCTTCTCATCCATCAACTTGGCCAGAGCCTTCTTCTTTGCACGGTGAATGGCATTGTATGCCGAATGCTCCCCTGTGTACACTTCTAAAATCTGCTGCAAGGCCTTTGATGAGGTACATGGCTCCTTGGACACAGTCGGCCTGATGTGGCATAACACCCACCCAGCCTTCCTCGACGTGTCACCCTTCATGCTGATCCTGTTACATTTGTAGCCCTCGTTGAAAATAATGATAGTGATGTTTCTAATCTTCCTCTGAAACCGCACCTTCAACTTCCACACATAGCCCGCTTGCCTCCAGTGTATACACCCTGCTTCCAGATGCGTCGGTTCTCTTCTGATGAAGCTCACCCCCATGCGTGCGAAAACCTCGTAGTCTTGCACAACCTCACGACAGGCTTCCATGTTCCTAAAAGCATTGCCATCCGGGAAGTTGACAGAAGCATCCTTGTAGGGATGCTTTTTGGGCTTGGTATCCTTGTTCTGAATGTTTTGGGAGTTCGATGGAGGAGGGGTATGTTCATCATCTGACGACCCTGCATTGGGAGGCATGGGAGAGGAGTTGACATGTGCCAAGAAGACACAGAGATCAGAGTAACAGCCTGAACAACCACACCGATGTACCGTACTTGACAGAGTAGCAAATCCAATCCAGTCAAGACCGACACCATGGTAATTTCCACGACTGCAATGCACCCTTAGCCGGGGGGCATAATGGCCTGACACATGAGCCACCATTCACCCTGATCAGACATTGTTCTCCATGCTTAGGAGAGCATGGAGATTGGCGCTCTTTGACATGGAGTTGTTCGACCCAAAAGGCTTCTCGAAATTCGTCAAACACGAATCCGTTTGTGTACCCTTAGAACACACTAGGCTCCTGCTCCTTGTCGAAGTTATCGATGGTCATTTTCAGGGCAACGTAAAAGTGAAACAATGGTGGATCCATTACCACCATAGTGGGTACAGCATACTGCAAAATGCACGATAATATACATCATACCCACCTAACGGTCACCTTCATAACCAGCATACCCACTTACCAGAGTTGAGAATGAGCACAAGCGTCATGTTGAGGGGGAGCCTCAATGTGGAGGGTGGTTCCTAAGTGACTCGACATGTTTGCCTTGGCGTGTGAATGGCACGCACGGTGAACTAAACGACCGCGAGCTGCGAAGCCGGATGACCATGAGGGAAAAATATGGGGTGACCATGTCATGCAACATGGCAAATCGCCGATGCATGTCCCGTGATGCTCCTAACGGTCACCGTCATTGGAATCATCAAAAGATGTGACCGGTTCGCTGGTTGTGGTAGTAGCTACCCAATATGTGCCGACGTGGCTCGTGTGTGGCATTTCGCACCATCGTTGGCGAATTCATGGGACCAGAACTCCGGATGTGACACAAGACACCCAATATTTTCATTTTACAGCATGACGAGGGCCTCCAGCAAGAAATACACCGCCCCTATTTTACAATGGCATTCAACGACAGTAATGAAGCAATTTTGGTTCAAACTCACGACTTTGGGTTGACAACAGGTAGACTACTGCGACCACGATGCACTTGTATCCTCATGTTCACACTAACATAGCACGCAAATTCCATGGAAAGAAAACGAGGAACGAATTCACTGAACTAGAAAACATTGTGACCATGACGTCCACTTTTGACTGAACACATACAGACAACCGGGAGTGTGGTCATATTTTTCAAGAGTAGACACCGCGCACTTATTTATTATTTGCACTTTGTAGACAATGCTGGAAATCATTAAAATTAGTGGGTAATCTATCCATTTTGTGGACATAGTGGGTAATGGGCCTGGAAGAAGTTCAGAACGTGGATAAAAGGGAATTATTCCAAGAAAGCTACTCACTGTTAAAACCCCTGTTGTGACCCTAATTCCCAAATCTGTCCCACAGAATAACATCCCTGAATAATGTTTTAGAGAAGATATCACCTTATTAATACACATCAATCATTCCCCAAAGTTTCCAAATTTGGTCAGGTTGTAGCATTATTGATTCATAAAAAGTCATTTCAATGAACAAGGATTAAAGAGAATGATGTTAAGCAAAACAAAACATGGAAGGATCACGCGGGTTAGGTGTAAGGCAGGATACGATCTAAAAACATGGGAAATGTTACTCATTTCTGCTTCGTCGTAAGTGTAGTTCGATGAAGAGTGTCCAACAAGTCCAACGAATACCTATAATAGTGCGAATAACAATGATATTTTTGCATCGAAAGGAACATGGTTGGTTTACATGGATGAGTAAGAAACAATAAAGGAAACCGGGAAAAATGGATAATTTTTATTAAGAATAAAGCACAGTTCGACAACAAGTTTAAAACAAATCCAACGCATGTATACAAGGAAGAGAATTACATTATGGCATGTGTTGGGTCTTTGGCTCTCAGGCCCAGCGATGCATGCAAAGTGGCACCATGAGTATCCATTTCGAGAAGCTCCTACAAGAAATAGATGGGTTTCAAGAATATGGATGTGCGGATTTACAAAACTCTAGCGCCGTTTAGAAGTTGACCAAACAATATCAAAACATCCATACAGTTATGGATACTTCTTTCAACCATTCCAGAAATTCCTCAAAGCTGTCAGACTTGTTATCAATAGAGTACCGAAGGTCAGGGAAAGTGGCCAAAATGCCGTTGGCCGAACTGTTTAAAAATTCCTGTGGCCGACACGAAATGGGCCACAAATGTAAGGAATGAACTTCACACTCGCAGAGTTCAGGGACTCGTATACATCAAGGATGTAACACCTCCCCTGCGTTTAGCCGCAACGTCCCGATGCGTAAGCAGTCGTAGGCCGGTGACGGCAGTATTAGCTGTCGATCAAATTATAGGCATCTTGGAAGTTGTCCTCGAGCTCCCATCTATGGCGTATGTGTGTGCGTGAGTGTGTGTGTGTGTGTGTGTGT
>SZWC01005236.1:53482-90895 GCA_023375785.1 Penium margaritaceum
TAGGAGAGGGAGGGAGAGGGGGAGGGGGGAGAGGGAGAGGGGGAGGGGGAGGGGGTGGGGAGGGGGACGAGGAGGGTGGTAGAGGTGTTGGAAATACTCCACCGAGCACAAGACACTGCTCCATGCGTTATTTGAACAGTCCCTACCAAGGTTCACCCTTTACAGAAGTTCTGGGTCATTCGGGAACAATCCCTCGAAGAGCAAGCTCACCTCCTCGAACCTGAAAAGAACCAACAGCTCTTTTAGGACCAGTGTCCCGCTCGGTCCGATCAACGGCACCGTTAACGGAAGTGCACGACCAGCAACGACAACGGCCAATGACCTTCCCGCCAGCCTGCCAAAGGAGTCCGGGCAGCTCGATCCCTGCAATAAGACAAAACGAGAGTGTTACCGTTCAGACCACACCGCGCTCTCCCTTAGTGGACACACCGCCATTGCACGAACTACCTCAGCAGCGGCAATCACAGAGCAAGATGTCTTCGGCGACTCGTGTCGCACTTCCCACCCTAGTGCAACATTGATTGTGAGTAGACTAGAATAGTCCAGCTATATATACTTTGTTGCATGCTCTTGTACTCTTCACCTTATTCAATCAAGGTCATTGTCTTCTCTCGGCCCGGGCTTCGTCCTGCACCCACTCCGGCTTGGCCTTGCGGCCTGCCTCAAGTGCAAGTCTGATCATTCTCATGTATCTCTTCCTGTGTTCCTCGCCTCTCGATCTACCTCAACTCTAGTCCCCGCCAAAGTCATGGCCGCACCTAGAGTCGTTCTCTCTCCTTGACCCCCATAAGACGTGACGGTTTCCCGCACGATTCACTGCGTCCACTTTCCGCACCAACTCTCATCAACGCCCGTACACCTTCATACTGGGTCCATCAAGCATGCTTAAGCCCGCTTCCTCAAGCTGTGACTTGAATCCTCTCATGCTTTGGTAAAGACCCGCTCTCTCCAGCCGTGGCCCCCTCTTGCACTTTTCCGGCTCGTGTCTCAGCGCTGTGGCTGTTCCGGCCTGCGCCTCGACACTCCCCCCTAAAAACTTATTCCTTGAATCATTATCCCGCGCTCTCATTCCTCAAATCAGCGATATATGTGTCTGTGCCTCTGGCTTCTCTTCATCCACTTTCATTCCGAAGTGCTCTTTGCACTACACTGTGACGTCACTCCTTCGTCAGCAGCAAGTGGCTTCGCCGATGCTTCCGGTTCCTCAGCACCTACGCCTCAGCTTCAGTACGGTTTACGAAGAGGAGGAGGTGGAGTGCGAGTGAGAGGAGGAGTGGGAGGGGGAGGGGGAATGGGAAGGGGGGTGGGAGAGGGAGAGGGGAGATTGTTGGTTTTTTCTACGATATCGTTCTTGTTGTAGTGCTTTATTCTTTGTGTATTGGATGCAGGTTTGTAGGGGCTTTCTTGCTTGTAGCCAGCAAATATATTTCTTTTGGCCCACTCGGGACAACAAAATACTGCCGTTTTTTTTCCAATACGTTGCGTGCGATGTCGACTATGCGTACGTCGTTGTCAGTGACGACGACGCTATGGTTGTCGTCAACGACGCCGTCGTCGTCAACAGCGATGATGTCCTCATTGATGAAACAAACGACGACGTGCAAATATATTTTCTTTGGCCCTCTTGGGCCAATAAATTGTTGTCGTTTTTTCTACCAACGTTGTCTTCATTGGGGGGGAGGGTGAGGCTGAGATGGGAGGAGGACAGAGGAGGGATTAGGAGAGGGAGGAAGAGGGGGAGGGGGAGGGAGAGGGAGAGGAGGAGGCAGAGAGGGATGGAGAGGGGGAAGGGGAGGGTGGTGGAGGAGGCGGAGTGTGAGTGGGAGGAGTGGGAGGATGAGGGGGGTGGGAGAGGGGGAGGGGGGGTGTGGTTTTTGTCTGTGATATCGTTCTTGTTGTAGTGCTTTATTCTTTGTGTGCTGGATGCAGGTTTGTGGGGGATTTCTTGCACATTGCCGGCGAATATATCTTTTTGGCCCACCCGGGCCAACAAAATGTTGCCGATTTTCCCCAATTCGTTGTGTGCGATGTCGACTATGCCAACGTCGTCGTCGGTGACGACGACGCTGTGGCCGTCATCAACGACATCGTCGTCGTCAACAACAATGATGTCGTCATTTTCGAAACAAACAACGATGCATGAATATATTTTCGTCGGCCCTCTTGGGCCAATAAATCGCTGCCGATCTTTTTCCACCATCTTCGTTGGGGAGGGAGAGGGTGAGGTTGAGATAGGAGGAGGGATGGAGGAGGGATTAGGAGAGGGAAGAAGAGGAGGAGGGGGAGGGAGAGGGAGAGGAGGAGGTGGGGGGGGTGGAGAGAGGGAAGGGGAGGATGGTGGAGGAGGCGGTGTGTGAGTGGGAGGAGGAGTGGGAGGGGGAGGGGTGGGGAAAGGGGGGTTGGTTTTTGTCTTAGATGTCGTTCTTGTTACAATGCTTCATTCTTTGTATGTTGGATGCAGGTTTGTAATGGATTTCTTGCGCGTTGCCGGAGAATATCATTTTTTTGCCCACTCGGGCCAACAACATGCTGCCAAATGTTTTTCCAATCCGTTGTGTGCGATGTCAACTATGCCAACGTCATTGTCAGCGACGACGACGCTGTGGTCCTCGTCAAAGACACCATCATCATCAACAATGATGATGTCATTTTTTAAGTCGACGATAATGCGTGAATATAATTACGTCGGCCCTCTTGGGCCAATAAAATGTTGCCGGTTTTTTCCGCCAACGTTGTCGTACTGTCGTCGCCATGAACATCACCATGGTCGTCGTCATCATTGAGGGGTGGTTGTCATCGCGATTGTCGTTGTCATCTTTGTCGTCTTCTATGTTGTAAGGGGGGAGGGAAGAGGTGTAGAGGTTGTCCATATGTAGTCACATGTGTACATGTTTTTGCGTTGTAGGGATCAGGACCGACATGAGTCCTCGTGATGAAGACGATGTAGTGATTGATGCGGTACACGACCACGTGACTTCATTAGATCCCATGTTTGAAGGGAGTGACGATGACGTTGAGGAGATAGGAGAAGGTGGTCATTGTGATGTTGAAGCAGTTGATGGTAGAGATGTTGGGCCTGATGGTGGTGCACATGGGGTTGACGATGGACGGGAAGAAGGTGAGGAAGATAGTGATGGGGATGATGACGACGACGACGATGACAAGGAAGAGGGAGGAGACGTGACGCAGGATCCGACTTCCCCCTCGCTTGTCCCACAAACATTGGGATGCCCCCCTCCCTCGAATCCACGACTGACATGTTTTACATCTCCGAGTGTAGCATCCACATCGGCGGCACGCATACCCATCTCCATCGGGTCCAACGTGCGTGATGCATCGTGGGAGATGCAACACAGGGATCATCGACCTGGCAGTCCACCACATCGTAGCAGATTGGACATTGGCATCAGCGTTGGTGTCACATACACATCAAAGGACGCGGTAATCATGGCGATGAATGAGGCTGTCAGCAAAAACACGTGGTTCACACGCACTGAGAGATGATTTTGTGTATGTGTTGGAAATCCTAGTATGTGATGGATGTGTTATTCTGTAGTCCACCTATGCAAGGGAAAAGATGGAACAGATTTGGGGAGGAGGAGTTAGAGGGAGAGTAAAAAGGGGGTAGGGGGAGGGGAGAGGGGGTTAGAGAGAGGGTGAGGGGAAGGGGGGGGAGAATGTTAAGATTCACTTTACGTGTGTAATGTTGTTTTGTACTTTAATGTTTTGAGGTCTAATATTTTGTGCTCATTAACTCTATTTCAAATTGTTTTGTGCTCTACTGTTCTCTTTGTATGTGCTCTACGTCTCAGGGGCAACAAGTCCCGGTTGATTTATAAATGTAAGAAAGCCAATGAGAAGAACAATTGTCCATTCCACGCGTCATTCCTCTTCAGCAAACCCATAAGAATGTGGCATGTGACCAAGTTCATTCCACATCACACATGTTGTAACAGGATGCGGTCTGAGAGTCACCATGCACACGATTCCGTACATGCATAACGGTACGAACACTAAATACAACTGGTTTTGGCGCAACGGTAGCGCAGTTCGTTGTAAAACCGTTACATTGGTATCAGAGCCAGAGCGCATGCGTTCGAATCCCGTGGCCGACCTGCAGCACAATACCACCTCGATGTCACACCATGGTGCCTGCGGGTACACATGGGAGAGCAGCATCGTCGAGACATGGGTCTCACATGCTGAGGAAGCCTGCCCGTTGGGAGTGTAGCGTGGCGAACTATAGGACGGCAGGTTGCTCCGTGGAAGTTGGGCTCGCACCGTGAGGGTGTCAGCACCAATTATGGAGGACCACGTAGGGACTAGGGACCCCGTGACCTGGAGGGTTGGCCTACACCGAGGACGGTGTCAGGTTTCCAAGGGGGAGGAGTGTAACAGGATGCGGTCCGAGAGTCGCCCTGCACACGATTCCGTACATGCATAATGGTACAAACACTAAATACAACGGGTTTTGGCGCAACGGTAGCGCAGTTTGTTGTAAAACTGTTACACATGTGCACCGACAACAACAAAAGGGCATCCGGTGAGACGTTCCCAATACGCCGCGTCACTCATCAAGGGAAGAATGCCGAAGGACATCAAGGCTCCAAAAACATCGTTATGGCATGTAGCTGGAGCACAGATCGGTGGTGGAGTTCAGATTACTTACTACGTATGCAACACGCTCGTCAGAAGGTTTTGAAGAGCATTCTCAAAGACCCACCGAATGCATGGACGTTGTTTCAGAATTTCATCAACAACATGATTTTCTTGAAGCGTTATGTATTGCATTAGAGAGGAGGAGGGGGGGGGGAGGGGGAGGGGAAGGGAGGGAGAGAGCGGGATAGGGGGGAGGGGACGGGATGAGGGACGTTGCATGAGTGTAAAATTGTATAGCAAGCTGCTTTTACCTCACTCTCTCCGTCCTCTATTACCACTTTGCCGTAGAGGTCAAGTGGCAGGATCCACGAACGGACGGTGACGTCGAAATTATTCAGGGACATTTTCACCATGCCTACGTTGTCCCCAGTGCTGTGAAGGACACACTGAAGTATGGTAGGTTGTTCATTGCCGTTGATGGCATGTTAAAAAAAAATGGGGACAAAAGTGTTGTAATGTTAGCGACCACAATTGATGCCAACAACCACATCCTCCCATTGATGATGGCAGTTGTCCCTTGTGAAAATGGGGACAATTGGTCGTGGTTTGTCAATAAGTTGGCCGAGTCGTTCCCTCCTGCAAAATAGGTTCCATTTTCTTCGTGTCAGACAGTCTTATAGCCATTCTTGCTGTTGTACAAAGCTTCTTGCCTAACGCGTCGTGTGCATGGCACATAGGGAAGAGTGTCAAGGACACGTTTGGAGTCCAAGAAGAATACGCCTTTTGGAAACTAGTCTTTGCACACACCATCGAAGAGTGGGTTGAGGCATGTGATGCACAAGGCACACTCAAGACTGACGCACTTGAGTACATCCTTGGTCGTGACCCCAACACATGTGAGGACCTGTCACCAAAGAATTAGAGCACACTCAAATATCCACTTCCCTGGTATGGACATGTGACATCCAATGTTGTGGAGAGCTTGAACGCAGCACGAAGGGGAGTTCAGACCCTGCCACCCTTTCATTGCTTTGTAGGCATGTGGGAGTATTGGAAAAACCTCATGAACGTCCGACGGCATGAGGCAGAGGCGTATAGTGGTGAAGTAATTCCAAAGGGACAAGACTTGTACAACAACAGGTTGGATCTCGTATCACGGTATGCATTGACGGGCGGTTGTGACTGGTAAAACGTATGGATCTTAGCCACAGATTGTGGACTTGACGGAGATGTCATGCATCTATGGGATCTACCAGGAGCACCTCTTCCCTTGCGTCCACGCCATCATCTATCTCATACACGTCGGGGGCATGAAAGTGACGGAAATTTGCGATTGGACATACCTTGCCTCATCATGGAAAGAAATGCACAACAGAGAGCTCCCTTTCATATTGTAAAAGAGACATACCCTCGCCGAGGGACATGGGCCACCAGCAGCACCACAACCACGACAACCCGGACGTCCAGAGCTACAACAAAGGGAGGCAGTCAGTACAGGGTACAGGAGGAAGCGACGGTGTTTGAATTGCAGTCAGTGAGGACACGTTGTGCGTGATTTTCCAACTCGGATGCTGGCTGCAAGGAGATCGACCGACTCGACAAGTAATGAAGAAGGCTATACCCGCAGCGGGAGACAACGACGCACAACAACCAGGGATGAGACCTGACCACAAGCCAGGGTGCCAACATTTGAAGAGCGGAGAGTGGCGTGGTCGCTGGAGCGGGGAAGGCTCAAACCATCGATGGACGACCGCACCAGGGTACGTTCCATCATCCAACTCCCATCCTCTCTACCCTCTCCCTCTCCCCCTCCCCCCTCTGTCATATCCCACCCCCGTTATTTTCACCTTCTCTCTCCCGGAAGATGCTCATTGCTTTTGATATTCCAATAGTATTAATTTCTCCTACCACTCCCGCAACTCCAACCCCACACCCCCACCCCTTCATCCCACCCCCCATCCCCTCACCTCCTACCCCCCAGCCCCCCTTCCTTCCCATTATTGCCCCAAACCCTGTCAACTGCACCCCACCCCACCACTCCCCCAACTCCAACAGCACACCCCTGACCCCCCTACCCCTGACCATGCGTGCTCTCCACTTAACATACTTTGATTACCTTTATAATGTTTTTTCTCAAATTCCATGCGCAACTACGGGCAAAATGGGTCATGCGGACAAGGGACCTTCGAGCGACAGTCGGCAAAGATGGTGAAGGCGGTGTCCACAACCCTACACAGCAGATGACGAGGGACACACCGTTGGAGCAAGAGCAACAATTGCAGCAACAGCAACCACAAGAACAATAGCAGCCACCACAACAGTCCCAACACCAATAGCAGTTGCCGAAACAACAGCAATAGTTAGTGTAGAATGCACAACAATATGAGGGATAATAGGAGCAGTCGCAACTATCACCTTCAAACCACCAGCAATCGTAACATACGCAACTGCATCAGCAAGAAGAGCAGCCGCAGCATCATTAGCAGTATCAGCAACAATTGTAGTAATATCAGCAGCAGCAACATGTACATCAACATACGTCCCTACCTCTTCATGCAAGTAACTTCATCTGCAATCTTGGAAGGGTGCTGCAAAAGCAGAGGTGACGAGGGTGATGATCGAGCTCTGTGAGAGGGGACAGGGGGATTCAAGGGGTGGCTACACATGAGGAGGCTCAGCGTATGGAAGACCATGAGCATAGGCAGGAGTATGGAGAAGCACGCCAACGGCGCATAGCCGTGATGAGGGCACAGTGGATGGGACGTTCATAAGACTAACCTTGCTGAAATACAGGAATCTTTCCAGCATAAATGTAGGACGTAAGAAGTAAGAATTAAACGCGTCATAGTTTGTGTTAGGTTGTTATGACAAGCTCAGGCAAATGACGTTCACAAGGGTAACATTATCGATGTGAAGTTGGCATTTCGACACCATGAAAGCTTCGTCAAAACATGGCATGTTGTGTGATGTGTCCCTACGTAGTCCACGTTTTGTTGCAAGAGAATTGTTAGTGTCGTAAGCTCAACGACAGTAACAAAATCGTATTGGTGAAGCTATTGATATACTCACATTTTTTAGCCCATTTGTGGTTCGGCCTAATTCCGCTATACCCACTGTTTGGGCCTCCGAATTTTCTGCTAGTCAGTTCTCGCACATTTAAGACACGGTACCCACTTTACAAAAAAAAACGTGTAATACCCACTGTTTTTCGACCCGCCGGAGATCATGCACGACGCACCCACTATTGTAAAAACATGCATGCTACACCGGTTTAGGGTGAATTAGTTCAACGACTGTGCGTATCCGAAGTATGATTTTCTAACTTTCATTGGTTTCATGTTATATTGTATTTTGTCCTATGTTCATTGTTGTTTTACGTGACCAAATTCCTCACATTTCTATTCCGACCGACAAGTAGTCGCATTTTTGGTACGTGAAACAGTGGGGGTCTCATTTATATCCACTCAAGAATCTTTCTTTTTCCGTCGCCGGACATGGGCCGCTCGTCTTTCGTGTACATCACAATCACGCGATCGTGGATGTCCACGGTCGCGTTATGTGCTCATTCCCAACGTGAACGAGCAAAAAACCCCTCGAATGGGCCTTTTGGCGCTGGATCTTAAGACCCGTTCGAGGACTGTTTCACTCGTTCATTACGTGAATGACCAAAACAGTTCTGTTCACTTTAAACCGTCCACTTCAGTTTAGTGTTTAGGTGTAAAACAATCGAGCGACGTAATTGTTTTCAAAAAATCTCTCCCACACACAAAAAATGTTTTCGACGTCGACTCGACGTCTATTTTCTCAGCACAAAAATGGACGCCGAGTCGACGTCGACGTCAATTGGTTTTGGGCATATGTCTCATGTCGATGTCGTCGACTTGAGAAGAGCGCCAAAAAAAATGGCGAGCTGTCGATCGAACCTCGTCCGGTCGACAGCCCGATAGTCCTCGTTGGCATTTGCCGACGAGGACTTGCCAAACAGGGAGTCGAGCGGGGCTGGCTCGCTACCGCCAGCCACCCCGTCGGTCCTCGTTGGCATTGTGCGCATAAAAGAAATCGCGTGGCCTATCGCACGAGGCATCGCACGCCGGTAAGCTTGAAGCGAGACCTTTTTTTTCCAAATCGTTGTCGATCACACACAACCGAAGAAGAGCAACTTCATAGTTTCTCCGGTTTGTGGGCGTTCGATCCTTCAATCGGACGTACGACGAGGATGAAGCAGTAGAAAGAGAGAAGTGCGTGTCTATTCTTGCTATTTCTTCCTACTACGACTTTTAATTCGCTACTTTTTCATAGAGAGAGAAATTTGAACAAATAACACATCAAAAATAAATCGTGCCAAACTCTTCCGCTCCTTCGACTTGGTCATCCGACGTCGGCCGTATTTTACAGTGTAAATACTTAAGAATAATAAACCAATACATTTAATTGCAAAAACGTGGTAAGAGATATGAAAAATGAGCATGTAAGTCGTTTTGAACTCTCGATGTATGTTTTTTTCAAAAAGGAAACGTATTAGCATACGGGACCTTATTCGTGATGTCGTCATTGACTAAAGTTTTCTTAGCATGTCGTCGAGCGTATTTCGGTGGAGTGTCAAAGTGGGTATGCGGAGATTAAGTTCGTCCTCCACTCGATTTTTGGCACGGTGGACGTCCGAAGTATTTGTTTTTAACAGTGGCCATCGGAAGTGTTATGTACATATTGTGGATGTTATACGCATGTTTCTACAAAAGTGGCCCTCCCATGCTTTTTGTACGAAAAGTGGGTGCGACGTTCTTTTGTTGCGAAGACAGTGAGTATGAGGCAAGTGTACCCTTTGTGGTTCAACGCTTGGTAAATGTCAAACGCAATGAAATAGAGCAATGAATATGCATAACATGGAATGATTCACAGGTTCATGCCCCTGTATTTTAGAAGACATCATAGAAAAAAGAATTGTCTTGAGTTCATCGTCACAAAAGAAAAGTGGAATCTACATGCATGTCTTGGATGACCACCCATTTAAACGGGCCTCATGGGGTTAAACCCCCACTAGATTAGAATATAAGAGAAACATTGGTCGAATTCAGTAGGAAACAAATCATTCTTTAATTCTTATATTTACAAATTTTGTCCTCCATTTCACAATTGGGACATCCTTCTTTTATTGCATGATGTTTGCTTAGTGAAATAATGTCTCCAGGTATTTTGTACTGTGTAGTCGTGGCAATGGAATATATTGACAAAAAAAAACCCATGAACAAAGGTGGGTACGGTTGGTTAAAGGTAGCACACAAAAGTAGCCACCCATGAAATAGCACACATGAGTGTCCACCTGGAGGCGAACTCCAGGTGCGAAGTGAGATGAAGGTGAACTTCTTTTTGTGATGTGCAAACTTCTGCCACTAGGGTCCTATTCTGACATCAGAGATTGACGCATCTTGTACCTACAGTATGACTAAATCCACTTTTCTTTGAATGAGAGAAAATACTATTGCAAATTAAACGGGCGACCAAATTTTTGTGAGGGCCACCTACTCACGTGGCATCACCTATGTGTTTTGGCCACTTTTGCGTGCTTTCTTTGCGTGTGGCCAATTTTGCGCTGTCCATTTTTGTGTGCTATTTCAAGCGGTGACCATTTTTGTGTGCTCGTACAACGAGCAGCCAATTTTGTGTGCTATTTGACGGGTGGCTATTTTTGTGTGTTCGTACAACGACCGGCCGATCTTGTGTGCTACTTAAAGAACCATGCTCAATTTGCATTTATCTCCACAGAATCCTCTATGGAACTAAAATATCCACAAACCGTATGATATTCAACCCTTGGACAAACTTGTCCAAAGCGATGATCTGAACCAATCGGCCACTATATTCGGTGTAGAAATGACGGCATGGCAAGCGCCTACTATAAGCTGTTACCTATCANTCGTACAACGACCGGCCGATCTTGTGTGCTACTTAAAGAACCATGCTCAATTTGCATTTATCTCCACAGAATCCTCTATGGAACTAAAATATCCACAAACCGTATGATATTCAACCCTTGGACAAACTTGTCCAAAGCGATGATCTGAACCAATCGGCCACTATATTCGGTGTAGAAATGACGGCATGGCAAGCGCCTACTATAAGCTGTTACCTATCAGAGATGTCACGGTAAGCCATGACCATAGGATCGGTCTGCCGATGCATTGTGCCAGCGCGAGACTCAGACATGATGTGAACCTTTCACATTGGACGGTGCCCTCACGTTGAGCTTCTCAGGGCCCATGTGTTTCGGAAGTAAATAGCTTAAAATTAAAGTTCAAAATAGGTTAGCACTGACATAAGGCCTTAGAAAACGTGAGGAGAAACAGAACCTTCAATCAAACCATAATCAGAGTTCAAGTCGGGGCATTGTTGTAACGAGTCGAGTCTCCAGCTTGTCCTCTGAAGTCGACGTCGGAGTTTGCATAATGGCGTCCTCAGTCCGCGTCAGGGGTTTTCCCCATTGTAGGACTGAGGGCCAATCATCATGAACGACCCAGAGCAGGGAGACTCTTTTATTTCGAGTCTCCGAAGGCCCATTTCCGTTTTTAGCCTTACCTCTGGTTTTGGGACCCAAGTTGGGGGGGTTTACTTCAAAATCGTGCGTTCACACGAGTTCCATTACTTTATGTCAAAATGTGTCAAAAACTAACTTCGATTTAAGTTTTGACGTTCTAGTGTGAAATCGTTGCATGCGAGGTACGTTAGCGATTTCACATCAGGATCTCTCGCCCCTCGTCCCTCGCCCTCGCTCGCTCGCTTGCAAGGAGGGCGAACGGGGGCGAGGGCACGAGGCCACGAGGCTTCGCCCTCGAGGCCCTCGTGGCCCCTCAACTGTCGATCTGGCCGAGGCCACGACCGGAGACTGGCGGCTGACCGGCCGGTCACTTGGCCGGCCGCTGGCCGTCCAGCCGGCCGGCAGCGAGCTGGCCGACGGCCAGCAAAGTGCTGGCTGTCGGCCAGCCCTCGCTGACGAGGGGTGGTGTGCAACCACCCCTCGCTTCAGCAGGGAGGGAGGGCCAAACCGGCCCTCCTGCTACAGTTGTCAGTGAAGGAGAAAATAACAGTTCGACATTTTAAAACACGAGGATGACCAAAATTGCCTGGGCGTCAAAGCGGCCATTTAGCCGTTCATTTTGGCCTGTCACTTCAAAAACATTCACAAAGCTTGATTCTTCAGCCAACGAGGAATCAGATCGGCTTGAACAGTGGTAGCCTTCGGGAACGTATCACCTCTCAAAAGGACAGCGAGGAAAACAGGAGCACCTGCTCAATTTATCCTAAATTCATATCAATCTGTTTTCCCATTCAAGATGCCATACCAATGCTTTGCCAACCTGAGCCAAGAATGGGTGGTTCACATGGATGAGGTGTGGATCATGTGACAATTCAAATTGGAATAAATGGATAAACTGTATTAAAGAGTAAGTGTGCCTTGGTGACAAGTGTCAAACACGTAGAGCATAAAGATACGATGGAAAGAAGAACAATGAGGCATATATCGGGTCTTTGCCGCTGTAGCGAAGTGGTTTGTGTGATGTCCCTTGGATTGTTGATCAAATGTGGGGTTCATTCGCAAGTTTTTTTTTTTTGTTCAGCATTCCTTGCCGGACGCATGAATTTTGTAGCTCCTCCATCGGCGTGCTGAGATGCTTAAGCATATGGGTGTTGAGGCTCTCGAGTCCCAATATCTTCTAGTACCAATGTCTTCTTTTATACAAGCCTGCCGGTGCCTCCCATCAAGGTGTTGACCCGACGGGCAATGACAGGCGCAAAGGTTTTGCCGAGCCCGAGGAACCTGTCACCGAGTTGATTGTTGAGGTCGTCAGTGCTCTCAAATTCACCGCAAAAGTTGTCGATGCCGCCTAGATCACATCGAGGGCCTCGTTATTGGTGTGCTTCTTGTCCTCTATCGTTCGAGCTTCACCGATTACCGTTGCTTGTATCCGAGTGCACTCGCTCCGTTCACCATTGTTGTCGCATGATCTATAAACTTCTGAATGGTGCAGATACAGTGAATACTCGTGCAATCTTGTCACCTTGTAATTAATGCTGCAGCTGTCCCTCCAACACTGCTATGCCCTGATATCAAGTGTTACGCCAAGCAGCATGAGGGTGGTTCACAGGGATGAGGTGCACAACAGAAGAAAAATAGAGGAATAGGGGAACTGGATTATTTGTACTAAGAAGCAAATGTATGTTGATGACAAGTGTCAAAGAAGTCGTGTGTCAATACAATGACGATAATTATATTGGGGCATGAGCTAGGTCTTTGGTGCTGGAGCTGAGCGGTGCGTGCGACGTCGCGTCATAAGTGGTCACTTCGAAAAAAAAAACGTTTAAAATCAGGGGATCTTGAGAATATCAAGGTGTAATGCTATAGAAGTCAAGCATACAAGGGGAGATGTCCAAAAGGTAGGAGACATTGATGTAGTCATCGATAGTTCTGACGAGAATTCTAGAAGGTGATCGAAGTTTTTCAAAATCTTTGGAAGTGAAACACTGGAGGTCGGGGAAGGTGGCAAAATGGCCTCGGCCAAATGGCGCAAACAATGCTGAGGTTGACCCGCGGTAGGCCATAAAAATATGGTCAGAAATGTGCACTAATGGAGTTTAGGGACTTGTGTACGTCTGGAACGTAACAGTCAAAAGGTCGTGTGAAATCATCCATATTCCCCCAAAACTGATAGGCTTGCAATGTCAAAGCCGCATGCATGCAACGTGGGAGTGCACACATTATCATTTTTGTCGAACAATCATCAACCCTTCTTTTGTTACACCGAGAAAAACATGGTGTTACACCAACCAGAATGTGGTTGGTTCGCAAGGATGAGTCGTGGAGCAGAAGACTACTTGTGGAATTGGGACAAGATGGATAATTTGTCTTCAACACCACGTGTACTTTGGTGACAAGTGTGGAACAAGTCAAGTGTACATGTATAACGACGACAATCACAACAAGGCATATGTTGTGTCTTTCGTGCTTGTGCCAAGTGACGCGTGCGAAGTCACGTCATAAATAGCCGCCTCAAGAATGTCCTTCGAGAAGTCGAGATGATTCAATGTTATCGAGGTGCGATTTTATAAAGGTTGATTACTATCAAGAAGTCGGCCAAGCAGTATCGAACATCAATACAATTCTTGATACTTTTGTAAACCATTCTAGAAAGTGGTCAAAATGTGTCACAACCTTTGGAAGTAAAACATTACAAGTTGCGGTAGGTAGCAAAAGTTCCCTTGGCCGAACAACATAATCACAATCATGATCATTTGCTCGATGTATGGTGAGCCCTGAATGATAAAAATGCCTGCTCGTAGAGTTTTGGGACTTATGTACGTAAGAGACGCAACACGTCTCCCCCATGTGAACCGAGGGGTGATTGGGGTTAAGATCATACGCCGAACCCTTGGGATCAATATCCCATCCTCAACCCCTTAGTTTGTGGGCCAACCCTTGAGATGTTGCATGATCCTCTCCTTGCAGCAAGTCCGTTGTTCATAAACAGACACACTTTTCCCTCAGTAATTATTCTGGTTGTTGTAAGAATGAAACGTGTTTCATTTCGAAACGCGTACACCATCACACGAATGGCGTCATAGCCCTCAACAGCACCAAGAAGACACGTTACAAAGTCCGTGCTCATGTTGGTCCATGGGTTCATTGTAACAGGGAGAAGATGGAGTCGTCAAGTTGGCCTTGTGCAATGAGATTTTTGCCGCTGACAAGTGTCACACTTTTTTCACAATTATCTCACGTCGGTCTGCACGTGGTCCCACCAATGTCACTGTGCCAAATTCTTGAGCATCTTGTCCTCGCCAAATTGTCCGCCTAGGCCAGTGTCATGGCATTCCTCCGATACATCCTTTCTAACATCGTGTTTAACCATACGACGACTTGGCAATGGAATCATTGGTGTCGGCATGGGTCATCGAACTAGAACTTGGTCGTGTCATACCCACCAAACTCCTTGTAGTCATTCGTAAACAGCCTCGCGAGGTACGGGTCTCGTTGAACAAGCAACGTGTTGATCTTGTTCATAAATTTTGGTCGCTGACAGAGAGCATCCGCTAAAGTACTTTTTTCAGACCATTACTCGATGTCCTAGTCGAAGTTTGGCTCGAGGAACTCCATCCATCGACCTTTTTGAGGCTTAAATCTGGCCAAGTCTTCAGATATACAAGTGCATAGTGGTAGGAAAAGGTGATATATTGTCGACATTTTACGAAGCACTGCCATGTTTTGAACATGTACACAGCCACTAACATGATTTTTGCACACCTAGTAGTTCATTTGTGGCCCTTATAGCTTACTTGATTTATATGCAATCGGTTTTTCTTTGACACCACTGAAGGGCTCCGATTGCGTGATCAAATAATACAATAGCCACTATGTAGTCCACTGTTTGATCCCTGACCTGTAGGGCTAGCACTGATGTCAAGGCCTTCCTCCAAGAATTGAACACTATTGTTCGCTATCTCCCCAACTCCACCGGGTACTTCAACAAATGAGATCAAAGAGAGGTGCTGACATTCAGGCGTACCTTACAAGTCAACGGTGGTAGTTATAGAGTCCCTAAATTCTTGGATTTCCCAAACTGTTGTTGGAAGAAGCCAATTGCCGAAAACCCACACTTCCTTCGGGAACACGGTTATCTATCCTCTGTTGATGATGTAGCCCAATATCTTTATCTAACAGTGACCAAAGTCACAGTTCAAGATTTTTTCAAAGACCTCCTCTCTTTATAAAAATCTCAGGAACCTTTTAGAGGGGATATCCACTGTCCTTCTCTAGGATGAAGCTGTGGACCAAAGTGTTATCGAGATACACGACAATGAAGTCTTTGCGGTGTAGCCAAAAAATATTGTTTATGGCTGCCATAAATGTCACTAGTGTGTCAGTCAGCCTGAATGGCTCAATCATGAACTAGAGATTTCCAGGAAAAATGTGGAATATTTTCTCTGTGATGTCCTCATAAGATTTTGTAATGCTAATGATAGCCGCTGTGTGGGTCAGTTTTGGTGAAAATTCTTACCCCTCATGATTGGTAAAAAAAATTGATGAAAAAAGGAAGGACCCGTAGCTTTTTGTGGTGATGTTGTTTATCTTCCACTAGTCCATGCACATCTGCATCTCACCAAGTTTTTTCCAAAAAAAATTATCAGCGCAGCGTATGGTGACGCGGATGGCCCGATGAACCCTTGACAGCATCTCGTCCAGCCGATATTTTACCTTTGTCAGCTCATGGCCACTGCTTTGTTCCGTCACCTTGAACTTCAGTTTGGTGCCTAGCTTTAGGTCTTTTTGATGACCAGCGCCGCATCTCCGAGGTGGCTCCTGAGGTAGTTCTTCAGAAAAAGACACCTTCAAACTCTTTAACGAGGGACGCAACCTCTCTCAAAATGGCTACAAACATTCTATGTATCAAGGTCAATAAGGCTGATGTTGCCGCGTTTGCTGCCATTATACCCTCTGCTTCTCTTTTCTCCATGTGGACTAGTCGTGCATGTCCTCCGCATTATAGTTTTCACTTGGCCACGTCGAACAATATCGATTGAATGCATCATTTTGCGACTGCAACAACTTCCTCTGCTGCTTCATCCTCTGCTACGTCATTTGTTTGTCAATGCATTGTGGATCACTCCATCAGAGGACGGTTTCATTTCTTTTCACTAAGGATGACATAGAATATGCCGCTTCTCCACTCTACCTGAGAATGGTGCTGGTACATGCAATATCGCCGAGGATGATTTCTTGGTCTCTTATTGTGCAAGTTCTTCAAATCGTTACGTTGTGCAAATTTCCAATATGTAGTCAAAGCGGTTCATCAAGTGGAAGGATTTACCTTTGTCTGTTGATGGTTTTTCTTATAGACCCTTAGTTTAGTGTGTAAACCCAGCTTACGATCCATGCTTTTGCTTAAGATTTTTTCAGAAGCTCCTTCATCTAATGGTACTAGTAACAATTATGTGAATTGTACAATCCCTCAGTTGTAGCCGTGACAATATCATCGATGGTCATTGACTTATCCCTCATTGAACTTTGCAGTGTCAAGAACCCTCGGCTACAACAAATTTGAGCCATTTAGATGGGTGACCAGTCGGTGTATATCTCTGTGACAGGACAGGAGGATTGCCATCTATTACTACCCTTTGCCATTCCCTGACTCCTTACTTTTTTTCCTTGTGAATTCCCCCCTTGTGTTTCTTCCTACAAGAACAGAAGATGTATCCCGGCTTCTTGCAAGTCCACCGCAGCCGTTGATTGTGTTGATTGACAATGTCAATCTCCACGAGAGAAAATCTTTCCGTTGACTGCAACCTTCTCCCATCTTGATATTTATCGTGGCCTTCAGATTGCCGACCATTTGATTTCTGCATCCAAGCATTCTAGTCAGCGCTACTAATGCAATCATTCAAGGAAGGTTGTCTAAGATGTTGAATATTTCAAATTCTTGTAGGATGTCGCACTTGAGGCCGATGTTGTGGTAGAAGGAGATCTCTTATGGAGCTAGGTATTCATTGGTGACGATTTCGAATAGACGTCGAGTGTGCTCTTCTATTTTGAGGTTGATGCAAGTATTGAATATTGTATTGTGTGTCAGATTTCTTGTTCAAACTGCCAAAGTGTGAGAGTACTGTGTGTGCAAAGCCCATCCGATTTTATCGTGGATTCAGTGATTCGTGCCACGTAGGATTGATTTTCTTCAAAGGTAAAACACTTGCGGTCGACGTTGTAAGAGCAGTCACGTAAGGCATGGGTCTAGCTCGGCCGGTCTCCTACTCCCGCTGGATGGTCTTTGGATATGACCACCGACTCAAAGCCATGCCACGCGAAAGCGATGTCGTGAGGTAACTTGCCATCGAGCTAAGATGGACACAGCTCTTTAGGAGGTCAGCAAGCTCAAAGACATCCTCTTCCTTGAGAGAAATTGGCTCCTCCTATATGGCCTTTTCCTTCTAATTGGCATCAACTGCTTCATGAGCCTGCCAAACACTGGTAGGCTCTGGACAGAGTGCGGGGAGTCCACTTGCAGCAAAGCATGCATTGAAATTTCCAACAACAAAGGTCCCAAGAGCATTATGGAACTTATGTGCAACAAGTGCGTACTCCACTACTGAGCTGGGGTGGACAACATTGATATCAAGGCCGAGTGAATCGAGACCAGTAGGCCCGGCAGAAGGCCTAGCCATAGAGGATGACGCACTAGACCATGTGCGGTATTTAGAGGGTCGAGGGGAATAAAGGACCCGACTACTGTGGTAGACGGCAAAGCCTCCCTCCGTGTGTATATGATGTAGGATTAACAGATGGGTTATCGGGCTCAAGATACGACTCACGGACATTAGTAGGTGCACTGTTCAATGACGTGGGAGTGGGATTGAACCAGAGGTAAAGTGTGCTAAGGACTATGCCAAGACACTGACAAGTGTAGATGCCGACTCAGGAGGTGCACCTAGAGAGGATACAAAAATTGGTGACAACTGTGGGGAGGAAACGGT
Source organism: Penium margaritaceum (assembly GCA_023375785.1). Taxonomy (NCBI): domain Eukaryota; kingdom Viridiplantae; phylum Streptophyta; class Zygnematophyceae; order Desmidiales; family Peniaceae; genus Penium; species Penium margaritaceum. Next base: position 71,597 of record SZWC01005236.1, read on the forward strand.
TAGAAGGTTGGACTGGGAGGACACACTATGCAAGTCACCATGAGTGGAACTGATCATTGACGATTGCGGAGAGGGTATAGAGTCCTTTTGTGTTCAATGTGTTGGCACAAGAGAGCAATGTGTGTCTGAGACCAGAGGTTACGACACACCCTTCTCCTCAAGACAATAGATTGAGGACATGGGAGAGGCTGGAGTGACACGAGACAAGTTGTGAGGGAAGACATGATTAAAACCAAGCATCTTGGAACTCAATGACGTGAGACCGGTCAGTATCCTAGAGGTGCCTAGCTTTGGACGGGGTAGAAACAGCAAGAAAGGTATAGAGACAAGCATAGGGGCTAAGATTGTTGTCTTCATAGTTTTCGGGGAGCTATACGACAGCGACACAATCCCAGACACAAGAAAGACATAAGTCCGCTCGGCGATCAACCCAACGCTCAAAGCGGAAAACATGACGGGACACAGGGCCATGAGGAGCACGGTTCCGGATCCAGGTCATACCGTATCCTTAAAGGAGAAAAGGGGGGTACTCCACAAGTATTGAGGAGAACACCGTCAGCCAGTATGCAGTTCAAGCATATGGAAACACTATTTTACTAGGGTGTGTAAGGAGCCAATGGCTCCATAAACACCTGCAAGAAGACAAGAAGTGAGTAGTGGGCTCCATGTTTTTGCCACCACCATCAGAGCAAAAGGCACGTTGACGCCAGCCACAGGCGAGCTAAACTCGAGGAAGCCAGAAAGGGGACGTACAACATGCCTGGCTGAAACAACTACCTTAGGGCCCAACAAACGGAGAATTACCAACATCCTAAGCGAGAAAAATTCGACCAGAGCCAGTACGAACAAAACGAAGAGAGCTGATGGGTACCAAAGAGAGAAGTGGGATTGAAATGGATGCCATGCGGTGGGTGCCTTGGGGTCAAGGATGGAGAAGCTACCTAACACTCACACAAATGTGGGAACACGGATGAAAACAATGACACCGGATCTTGGCGGGAGGTCTTGACCACACGCTAAGAGAAAATGAGGTAAACAAATAGGTTGTTATTCCTCGATCCAAGGGACACTAGCAAGGAGACAAACCAACACAGAACCATAAAATGTCCTGTCATACTCACATGAAAGTGACCCTAGACCTGAACGAACACTCTTACTTCCCTGATCACAGAGATGACGCTGGTGGATGACGTGAAAGAGTGCTTCTTCCAACTTATAGTCGTCCTCAGCCAGGCAAGGTGTAATGACGACCCCAGATGATGGGTGCAGCGTGGAGTAGTATGACGAGAACCATGCTGGTGAAGAATAGGAACCAGAGAAGGGACCATAAAAAGCGGGTCTCCAAAATGCTGGAGGCCACCCCAAGCATATGATGGTGGGATGTGCGTTGCATTGGTGCTTTAGGGAGAAGCATCAATGGAGGTGGACGAACCTTGGAAGGTGTTATACAGGTGGAGACAGAAGAAGTGCCACCACTACCACCAGAAGAACACGGCAAGTGTGCCTGAATCACGGATGCTAGACTTGCATTGTCAGGGGCTACAGGACATTTGGAGACTGTGTGTCCGGTGGCGTCAGAAGTCCATCACGTCTTATTGCCAATGGCTGAGGTAGAAAAGGATGAGTTGTAGGAACATTTCCCTCTATTGCACCTTCCTTGTCCACCGCCAGTCCCGCCACCAGAATGATCTTCCTTCCCTTTCATGCAACCTTGACCATTCCCTTTGATACCAGGGAGGTAGCAGATGTAGAGGATGAGGAGGTATTCAAGGTAGAGGACAAAGTGGATAAAGAGGGGAGTGTCGTGGTAGCCGTGGCTATTACGGAACAAGGAATGCATACATTTAGCAAAGTGCTCTGCTAATCGGTGAGACGTTGTAGTGTTAACTTCAAGAGGGCACCAATTCCGATGAGAGAATCATGGTGGATGTTTATGACAGCAATGTGTTTGAACTCAAAGACCTTGACCTCTCTGAAGATGACATATAGCTCGGGGATAAGGCCCTTGTCAAGGGATAAGGTCCTAGGACACCCGGATGCTCCCCATGCACTGCCTTGTCCAGATCACACAACAAGCTGATATTGTGAGTCAAGTAGATTTCAACACTATCATCAACACACATTGAAATCATATTTAACTCGACAACGAGGACACTTTGTGATGTATGTGTTGTCACTATGGTGCAACACCTGATTAGAGCGTATGCACCAACAGTGTCAGTAGTCTTGAGGCGTGTGATGTCAGCATGGTAGGACCTGTTCTCACGAGTGAGAATGTCAGGCCCTCTACGGATGAGAGCACGAACAGCATGTCCTGACTCTGATTCAGCAATAATAAAGGCAGGATTGGCAGAGGAATTATGCTCAACTTGATCAAATGTCACAAAACTCTTGTCAAAATTTTTCCTTCCAATTTGTCCATAATTTGTTGTCATGCTTGACACACCAACATTTAGTGGGTGTCGTTGAAAGCCATGCCTTTTTTCAATCTTGCAATCGGCGTCTATGATGCATTCGAGACTCGTGTCAAGGATTTCACCGACACTCTCATAGGGTCTTCTATTCAACTCTCATGGTAATTGTGGATTCGGCACTCGCGTGAATGCTACAACTGCATCTCCTATGCTGGTCATGTTCCAAGTGCAACTGACACTTATTGATTTTGTGCGATCGATCCTTGAGTGGGGGTTTTCACGGTCGCATGTGTGTTGAATGATACCGATACTCGCATTCTCCTTTCTACCTGAATCCAAGCACAAATGAATTGTCCACAATCCTTGGTGCAATCGGTACCCATGTGGATACATAAACGGCCTTTGCTTTGGTCATATCTCAGTAGACATCAAGCAGTACATTCGGCACCAGCATCACAAATGCTTTTGGTATCCGCGTCTAAAGTGTAACTGAAAATTCATTTTTGGTGTGTTCAACATTGATTTTTTTCTTTTCAACTTGGAATTGTGTTGTTGCCAGTAGTGCGATCGGCAATTGAGACAATGATGTGGTCAATGCCCATGTAACCGTGTAATAAACACTCGTGTAGTCTACGTGCATCGCATTGTTGTGGTAAGTGGGTGAGCCATTGAGTGGCCATCGAATGGTCGGTGCTTCTATTATGCTTCATCAATAATTCTTCTTGATGCACATCACCATCATGGTTTTGCAGCATGGTGCACACTATGGCCATTTTTTTGCATTAAAAAACTGTTTAACACATGTACAACCTGTATTGATCCATCGTGTGTCTTTTAACCAGTCAATCCCTATGTTTCTGTTTTTCATAGAATATCCCTATCTTTGAGGTTAATCCACAAAAATGTAGGCACTGTTAGTGCTACAACTCTCGCATTGAAGCTTTCCCAATTGAATCCACTCTAGGACACGGGGAAGTGTCGATTTTTGTCCTTTTTGTGCTTTGAGAGGGAAAGGAAAAAGAAAACCGGGACAGTTGATTATCATAAGAGCTCAACCAGTCCTTTAAGATTTCTATGTCGAAATCCATGGTCAATTTGACCACACGCTCTGGTTCGACCACAAACATTTTCACCGTTTCAAGCATTTTTGAAAACGGCTAACATAGAATTGCTCAATATGAGGATTGATGAGACTGGAACAAAATTGTGGCATGTCAAGTGCCTTTTTTGTTTGATAATTGGAATGTTCCAAGCCATGGGAAAACCATTGGTTGTCCCTTTTTTCCACGAACGAGAAACAATTAAGGGAAATGGTTGAGAACTTATCAAATCTATTGTAGAGCTCAGACTAAGCGCCATGTCGCCCTCTACGGCTGTCAAAACCGGGTCCAATCGAGGATGTTATCTTTGATTCCGTTGGCCAACCATCGCGCCCAGAAATGAAGAAATCAAGGATAAATAGCTAGTACATCCACACGCCCGGAGGGTTAACCCTACCATATCCATGATCGGGATTTTATATCTCCAATGTCCAGCACTTAGAAAAGGAATAATTTGTTTTATGTCACTCGCCATGCTCGATTGGCGACATGCATCACTGATCGAGCATGGCGAGGAGTGTCATGAAACCATCGCTCGATTGCAACCTTTGCTCCCTTGCGAGATCGCAATCAAGCGATGGCCTAGTTTTTCTTTTCTTTCTTGACACGTAAATCCGTAACAAGGGATTTGTATGGGTTTTGTAGGTTTTTTTATGTTTTGTGCGGGCTTTGCCCATTCAAAACATGAAGTCCTGCATCATAACAGGGGATTTGCACATAAAGAAAGGGCCATCGCTCGATCGCGATCGAGCCGAAGCGCCCATTTCAATTTTTTGGTTTTTATCATGGCACGCAAAGCACCACAGGTTTGCAGGAAAGACGCTTTCAAACCCAACCCTAAATTACATTCGGGGTTGAGGGAGAACTGAGNTTTGTGCGGGCTTTGCCCATTCAAAACATGAAGTCCTGCATCATAACAGGGGATTTGCACATAAAGAAAGGGCCATCGCTCGATCGCGATCGAGCCGAAGCGCCCATTTCAATTTTTTGGTTTTTATCATGGCACGCAAAGCACCACAGGTTTGCAGGAAAGACGCTTTCAAACCCAACCCTAAATTACATTCGGGGTTGAGGGAGAACTGAGGGGATAACCCCTCTCTCTCCTCTGAGATTTTTGGCCTTTCTTCACGAGGTAGTGAAGGGGAAGAAGTATCCCACCTCTTCTTCAAAGGTCGTCGGTCCCTCTCACAAAGGAAAGAGGGAGGTTATGCCCCTTCCTCTTGTTGAATAGTTGGAGGAGAAACCCTCCCACTTCATGCGTTACCGTCATCAATGGGAGGATCGTCCCCATCGTCGCTCTAGGCTTGTCAACTTGAGCTCTCGGCTTGAAGGACCGTGCAGTCAGCTCGTTGACTGAGCTCATGGCTCGGTTGGACTCGAGCAGCGTTCAGCGAGAATCCAGGCTTACTCCGCCTATCACTTCCTTTGGAATGCAAAGCTCTTGGCTCGTCGAATGGAGCTCTTGGCTCGTGGGATGGAGGTATTAGCTTCTTGGTCGGATGGTGTTGCCCATTGAACCTCATTTCCTCTTTCTCAAAAGCCTTTGTCAACGGAGAGGAACCTTCTGTTAGGCGAATCCAGTGGACAACTGAAGCCATGAAAAAAAAGGTTGGCTCTAATGCCAATGTAATAGCCATGAGCTGTTTTTGCGACTAAGTGTAAGACCCAAAAATTAGGCCCTTCGAATATTTGTCTCATGAGAGTGGACAAATGGTCGCTTCAACCACTCTGGCTCAGATAAACCCTGCCACTAAGGAATGCAGTCGTTATAGGGTGGTTTCTTGAACATGCATCCTAGAACCATATCGTCCTACATTGCACAGCCACATGGAAACACGACTTAAGCGACCAACAAGAGTGGAGGAGGAGTGACACAGTGGATCTATTTTTGTGGTACTCCACTTTGCCTCAAATCCAGCCTATGGACCATATCTGGAGTAGAGTCAAACTAGACTTTAGAGTGGGACTATTTTCCAACCTCGACTCATCAAGACATCGGTCTCGAGCCCTCGAATCCTGAGAACAATAATGGAATGCCATTTATAATCTAAGAAATGGCTCATATACTACAAACAGAGGTGGGTTGACCGGACCACCCACGTGAGTGGTTCGACGCGAGACGCGGACGCCATCTAGGGATCAAACCAAATTGTTCATCAATTGAACCGCTGGTTGTTTCTCGCACACCAAAATAGCCCGGTCGTGTGATCCCAAAGAATTAGCAACCTAGAATCACTCATTTCAAACTATAGTTAATAGCTTGCTTTGCTCATGGAGATGTGTGAGAGAACGACAGTGAGTAGGAGAGTGTCGTACGCTATGGAGATGACGGGTTTGCCTTGGAATCAAACGTCATAATTAAGACAGAAGATTGGTAGAGGGGGCGAGATTCTGAGTCGCCGGTGAGTACACACCCGCACCAAGCACCAGCTTGAGTGAGCATACACCGCCACCAGGGGGTCGATACTGACCTCTCCGATTGACCCAAAGGATGCTTCTCACCGGTATGCAGCCAGAAACCGACACGGCGACCTCCAAGGATCAGCACCCGGGATAACGTGCAGCTCCCCCATAACATCGATAGTCAAACAACCATGATGCAGGCATTGGCAGTGAGAATGTACGAGGCCTGGCATCCACCACGTCATAGCAAGATAGTCAATTAAAAGCATTTCTTGTGCCAAAGGACATTCTTGGGCAGCTTAGCAGCTACTTGAAGAGGCTGATGTCAGCAGCAGAGGCGCTTTTGGGTGATGGCTCTCTAGGTATGGCCATGGTCACTCAATATGTACAAGTGTGAGCCATGGATAGTGAGACAAGAGGGGATAGAGGTGTGAGTGGCCAATAAACAGAACTCAACTCCGACACTCTCACATGACCCACAGACGAACATCCTACATGTAGTGGTAGAACTGCATTCACAAGAGTGCATAACCGTGAAGGTGACAACTGGACATGCGAACACGAAACACCTCACCCTGGGTCATGGAGATAGGTAAGGGCAACATCATGGATGGCACACTTGAAGACACTACTATTGAGAGTCTTGGTGAGAAATTCAGCCCTCTGTGATCGTGTATCCACCCAAGCTATTTGGACAATGCCAGCATCAATGCAGTCACAAAGAAAGTGTTGCTGCACATGGATGTGCTTGGTGTGTGAATGATACATGCCATTGCGTTTAGCAATGGCTTTTGTGCTTAGATTGTCACAGCACAAAGTGTTGCAGTGAATGGAGACATGCAGCTATTGCATGAGGCAACAGAACTAGATAGGTTCACACATATCTGGGTCAAGAACCACGTACTCAACCTCAGCTGTGCTGCGGATAACACACACCTATTTTCCGCTTTTCCATGAAATAGCAGTCTCAGTGGTCATGAAAATATATCATGTTCTACTTCGCGCATTAGTGTCATGTGCCCACTCGCTGTCATTGGACCCATGAACAAGCACCAAGGGTTGTGCAAGAAAGCACAGCCCAGCTAGTGGTGAGGAGGGTGCACAGCACACCACGCACAATGCGGCCTCTAGGTGGTGCTCTCTGTGGCACTGGGAGAACTCAGAGAGAAAGTTCACAGCAAAGGCAACATCAGCATGAGTAGTGGTGAGAAGGTACATCAAGAAGCCAATGAGCATGAGGGAGTCTATCACATCTACAGCCTCCCCTAGTTTTGATAGGTGTAGGGACTTGAGTGGTGACTGACCCGCTGGGTCATGGGTGTAGAAGCTGAGGGAACAGTCGTTCCCCGGGGCTGTGGACATACGTAGCCTGATGGATTTAAGGTGCAGCGCATGCGATCACGCTCTAGCTCCATGCCTTGCAAGACACGTGCTTGGCTGGGATCCTTCATCTTGTATGCTGACTACAAGTGAGCCTTTGTAGACTGGACAACTAGAATGCGGGGAGAGGCAATAAGAAGTTCGTCCACATAGACAAGGATAACAATAAGCAGTCCAGAGGGAGCACTGAGGAACAAGGTAGGGTCTACAGTACTCCACTTGAAGCCCCCTTTTTCTAGAGTTTTTGTACAAGCGCCACAGCGTAGGAACTTCTTAAGGCCATAGTGGTCCTTGTACAAGCGCCACACCTGATTTTTCCTATCCGTGAAGCCGGATGGCTACACCATGTCAATTTCCTTGTCAATTTTGCCACAGAGGAAGGCATTATTCACAACTATCTGTTCGAGTTCTCAATCATGCTGGGCCACTAGGCGGAGCAATGCCCTGGTAGTGGTGTAGCAACCGACTGGGGTAAATGTCTCATCAAATTCAACCCCTAGAACTTGAGAGAAACCTTTTGATGCCAGTAGTGCCTTGAATCATTGAACAATGTTTTCAGGATTCAGCTTTTGCTGATACACCCACTTTGCAACCACTGTTTACCCCCTAGAGGAAGATCAACTAGCTCGTAGACACAATGCTCAGAGAGGGCATCAAGTTCCGCTTGCATGGCCTACTCCCACATAGTGGAGTGAGATGCACTATGAGCACCCTGCACTGTTAGGGGTTCATGTGGAAGATGGGACTGACCAACATCTGCAAAGTACAAGGCAACATACCCAGCAACAGACGATTCAAGGGCCAAGTGGAATTCCTGCTCAATGAGATAGTAGCCAAGGGAAGAGCTAGGGTTCACAACAGATGCAACGACGGGTGGGGAGGTGGTCACCAGGCCAAGGGCACAGAGACCGGGATCACCCGAGGCGACAGGGCAAGAGTGAGCGGGAAGTGTCTGGAGGTGACCACCCCAAGTGTAGCGAGAAACGAGGGCCACATAAGAGGAAGGCGACGGAGAAGAGGGGACAGGTGGCTCAGTAGCAACAGGAAGCACAGAAGAAGAAGACGACTCAAAGTCAACAGGCAGCACGGAGGAGGTAGATGGCTCAGAGGTAGTGAGGGCAGATGGCTGAGAAGTATCCGGCGACAAGAAGGAGGCAGAAGGCTAGCAGGCAGCAGGTTGCACAGAAGAGACGGATGGCTTAGGGGCAGCATGCAACAGAGGAGAGACAGATGACTGATAGAAAGTAGACGGCATGGAGGTGGGGTTTAACGACGGATACAACAAGGGGAGAACAATGGAATTGAAGTATCTATCCCACTCTAAGAGGGTGGAGAGATCAAACCCGAAGAGAAATGAGAAAGGTCACGTTGAAATACATGCTCAAAGAAGACAGCATCATAAAACTCGATCACACAACAGTGCACAGGATCCCATAAGCGCCAGGTTTGGGAGAAAGGGAAAACACCAATACGTCCACAGGGGGAGAGTTGGCCATCCCGGTGGTTGACAGGGAGCCAATAGAGGCGACGGACCCGCAGACGCGAGCAAGGTGAAGGTGGGCACAGTGGCCTGTCTAGCGCTCAAAAAGAGTCATAGGGTGAGGAAGAGGACCGTGAGGTACACAATTCCACGCCCAGACATGGATTCGAAAACGAAGAGAGGAGACTGACTAGAGGAGGCGAGAAGGGAGCAAACACCGTCAGGCAGCATGCGGTTCCAATGCTCACAAATGCCGTTCTCTTGGGGCGTGCAGGGAGCAGAGGACTCAAGGCGTACACCTCAAGATTCAAGCAAATGAGAGGTAGGGCCAAAAAACTCACCACCCCTGTCGCTCTGGAAGACACGATAGGGACGAAGACAAGAACGTTTGGCTTGGAGAAGCCAGCTTTCAAGAACCTTAGTCACGTCGCTTTTGTGCCGAAGGGCAAAAATCCAGCGGTACCGCAAGAAGTCATCAATCAAGTAAAGAAAGGGTATAGAGACCAGGGCCGCCAAGGAAGGACCGACAAGGACCGATGATGCCAGCATGGACCAAGTCAAGAGGGTGAGACATGGTGGAATTGGCTGCTTTGAACGGAGAGCAGTGCATTTTTCCATGAGCAAGGTCGAGAAAAGTAGCGGAGAACGGTGGTGCAAGTGTGGCTAAGTCAAGGCCGATAGCAGGTTGGAGGTGCAAGAGACGCTAAATGACAGCATGGTGAATGTGACAGAGACGACGATGCAAGAGGTCAACATGCTCAAGCGACAAGGTTAGGGCGACATGAACAAAAGCAAAAACAGCGAAAGACAAGGGAGCAACAGTGGTACACAAAACTGGCAATCACAGCGCATGCCACAAAGTACAACACGGCGAGAAGAACAAAGGGCAATTGTGCCAACGCCATTGCTGGACGAGAAGTCCATGCCCTGGTCGTAAAGGGTGGTGACATAGAGGAGGCTAACCTCAAGGTCAAGCATGTAAAGAACGTCACAAAGAAAGAGGTCCCCGCCGGAACAAAAAAAACAGACAACACTAACACCTTGAACAGGAAGTAACTGGCCAGAACCTGTCTGGACGAAGCAAACAGAGCTAATAGGGCCGAGAGAGTCAAAGGACAAACGACATGAAGTCATGTGATGGGTGGTCCCAGAGTCAATGATCCACAAGCCGTAGAAGGAATGAGTGAAGGGGAGAACAAGGCAGACAACAACAGTCCTAGGTGAGGGCACATGTGACAAGTAACCAAGATGGGAAGGGAACGTGTGAGATAGCTAGTCCTCAATCCACGAGCGGTCATCGGGCAAGGTCCCATGAGCAAACCCCCACGACACACCACGAAGGGCTCCATCCGACTCACAGACAAGTGCACAAGATTGGCCACTCCTACTCTCACCTCCCTGGGAATGAAGCTGGAGAATTTCAGTGAGACGGTGCTCAAGGACGCGCTCCTCATCGCATTGGTCAGTAGAGTGATCAGAGGAGTGGGCGTCGAAGAAGTGGCCATCGTCCTTGGACCGACCAACAAGGTATGGTGTAGTGGATGGACGGAGGTCCATACTACCCATCCCCAAGAGCAAGGCTGGGAGACAGATGGCTGAATGGATGTGAGGGTGGTGCTAAGAGCCGGACCAGAGGAGGAAGAGGATGAAGGAGAAGCCACTGTTGCAGTCATTGTGGCTTTGGGAGAGGATCTGATACTTGTATAAGTCCAACGAGGACACATGGCCGAAGTAAGACAGTCATTATCACGAGGCACTGGACACTTTGGGGCAAAGTTTCCAGAAGCACCAGAGTCCTAGCATGTGACGTCGGTGGGGGTAGCAGGAGCATTGGATGATTTGCCGTCGCGACCATGACCCTTGCCGCGTCCATGTGTGGACCCACCTCCCCCACCGTGGCCAGCACCCTGAGAGACATGGGTGGCAATAGTAGAGGAGGAAGATGGAGTAGAGACACCAGCTACATAAGAGGAAGATGAGGCAGTGGTGACAAGAGCGAGTGCAACACGATAGAGACGTTTATTTTTCAAGTTGCTCCACTAGTCGGTGAGCCAAGTAGTGGTGAACGCGTAGAGTGGCCCAATCCCTAGGAAGAGTTAGTGGGAAATGGGGCAGTAGCAAGGTGCTCAAGCTTAGATTGAGAGATATGCATCTATAGATTGGAGAGCTCAGGGATTAGACGAGCAACAATATATAGATAGGCAGAGAGCAAGCCAAGTGTTGCTATCCCCAGGTCACGAAGAATGCACAGACTCCGTGCCTAGTACTCATCATCTGTTTTTTCTGTGCACATGTGAAGAGTGTTGAAATGTATAGTGAAGGCGCTTTTAGCGGCATGACCAATCATTTTCTTCTAGTAACAAATGAGGACGTAGGAACCAACGGGATCCATAGGCATGTCACAAGCTGATTCACCATTGTACATATCAATGTCTTATAGTAGCCCTTCAGGCCCAGCATTGACGGGAGCACGGACGACTCAAGAGGCCTCTACGGGCTGAGGTACAAAAGGCAGTTTGGCCACTGAGTAGTACTACCACAGTAGTTCTCCTTGTACACAGGTACAAAAGTGGATCACCTTTGAGAAGAAGGTGATTTCAAAAGTGAATTGTGGGGGTGGACTCTCGAAGTGTTTGTGTGGAAGAAGCACCTGAGTAGGATCATCAGCTGAGAGAGGAAGAGGGAACAATGGAGTTGGTGGCAGCATTGGTGGGTACAAAGGAATCAGTAGAGGCGTTTCATAAGTAAATTGGCCACATTTGCAGCCAATACACATTGACCCTTAAGGCCACTATGGAGTTCTTCGTCTACTCAACAGTGTGTAGCATGTGCCTCACGAAGAGCACCTTGCCGGACCTCTATCCTTTCTTCTGATGCATACATGATGTGAAAGAATGAGCAGTCAAAGAGAGATGTGGGATGAATGAGAGGGAGAGAGAGTATGTGCCAGGATGGCAGCGTGGGAGCAAAGACAAGAGAAGGGCCACCACCGCAGAAGCTGAAGAGAACAAGACGACCACTCACCCATAGTGGCAGTGGCTCCTACCACTACTGTAACTACACAGGTGACAAGGATCCCAGAGGTAGGAGGATGATAGAGGATGTCGAGTTTTCGTGTAGGGGTAAAATTGTTGTTGTAGTGGAAGCCTGAATGGACCCGACGGTATTTGAGGTTGCGGCGGTGGTAACAGCAGCTGCTACTGCGGTGACATGTGTGGTGATGTTGGTGGCTATAACAGCAAGCAGTACGAATTTCGTTACGTGAGCGTACACCTCAATATTGGATTTGTGCTCCGTTAACATGGACTGTGGCTAAGAATGTGGTAGTAGCACCTGCTGCAACGTCCAATACGGCACCGACCAAGCTCATGGGGTCGGTGTGAACCGAAAGGACAGGGATAATACTAGGAACCATTTTTTGCCACTGATGGCTCACTGGTGTCGACAAATGTAGGACCGGGAGTGGGGCTAGAGTCAGGTGCAGAAGCAGGAATTGGAGACAACCCAACGGGCTCCATACCTGGAGAGGGAGATAGTGAGAGTTGGAGGTTGTCTGTTGTGAAAACTTGGCGATCAATACCACTCTCCGCATCTTCAACTATCTGAACAACCTCACTAAACCAATAGGAAGGATCTAGCACACGCACCCGCAGTGGCTCGTTGCGGTTGTCACTGTCCGGGGTTGGATTGAAGGTCCTCCAATCCTCCTACTCCATACCGTCTGCTAGTTATGCTGTTGTGCAAGGTGAGTTCGGTTCGTCGTCGGGAGGTTCGTCAAGAGGCGGGGAATCCAACATGGTAGATAATTCGGTTGTAGATACAACTGTAGATGCGAGAGGAGAACTGAATTTTCAGGTCGAGCAGAATGTGTCGAGTGAGGTAGTTGTTGAAGAGAGGGTTAGCAAGGTGCATTGAGGATGCAATGAAGTTTTTGTAGGCTAACATATTGATGTACGGTGGCAAGTTGTCAAAGGAGGAGCAGCAGGTGCGGGTGCAAGACGGTGCTCATTTTGCTATAGTCAGTACTCGAGCACGAGCAAAGATTGGAGGCATCGTGGATCCAACTCCATGTGGCGCAAGTGGCCACACTAGACTAATGAGATGTCTCGATAGTGAGACAACTTCCCACTCACAAGCCGTGAATCGCAAGACGGTGAGAATAACTCCTCACTTGCTCTGATACAAGTAGTTACTAGCTTGCTTTGCTCATGGAGATGTGCGAGAGAGCGGCGGTGAGCATGAGAGTGTCGCACATAATGGATGTGGCAGGGTTTGTCTTATAATCAATTATCACGACTAAGACAGAAGACGGGTACAGCAAGGGTCTAAGTCAATAGTGAGTGCACACCCACACCAAGCACCAGCTCAGGTCAGCATACACCACTACCCGGGGGTCGAGCCCGACATCTCAGAATTGCCTGAGGGTGGCTTCTCACCAGTGTGTGGCCAGAAACTGACACGTAGGCCCCAAAGGATCAGCACCCAGGACAACATGCAACTCCTCCATAACATCCATAGTCACAAAACCACGATGCACACATCGTCGGTGAGAACGTACGAGGCTTAGAATCTACCACATCAAAGCAAGATAGTCAAATGCAAGCCATGCTTGTGCCGAAGGGCATTATTGGATAGCTTGGCAAAAACTTTAAGAGGATGGCGTCAGCAGCAGAGGCGCTCTTAGGCGATGGCTCCCCAGGCATGGCCATGGTCACTCAATCCATACAAGTGTGTGCTATGGATAGTGCGGCAAGAGGGAACAGAGATGCTAGTGGCCAACGAAGAGAATTCAACTCCGACAGAAATATGCATGACTAAAAATTAATGTCAAGCACATTGACCACGAGCGTATGTGGGTGCATGTCCCTTGCCAAGTTTGCTGCATGTTATGCGAAGTAGGAAAAAAACATGTTATATTCATCACGATAAGGAGGCTCTGAAGCACGTTCAGGCTGGATGTTGTGGCACCTCTCTTACACTCGGATGAGATGCTAGAGTGCATAAGCCATTCTGTGTACACTGATCTGCATACGAGAGCTTCGCTTCAGTTTAGTCAACCATAGTGATAGAAGGGGTGTGTGGACAGAGTCAGAAGGTCACTTGTGTGACCTACACCCATGAAAAACAACGTTGATGGGCAAGTTCTCCTAGCAAGATCTAGATGTCATTATGTAGCTTTTGCCAATGACTTTCGTACTAGAGTCTCGATCGTCACATACGTGTCAAGCTGCACATGTTCTTGATTTTCTGCACGTGTATTGTTGGCATTTGTTTTCCGTGGACCTCGTTTCTTCGATCCCTCACCGTTACTCGATATTTCACCAGTGAATTGTTAAGAGGTCTTCCCAATCGCATCGTCTTCCAGTCCACTTCCTTTTTCAAACCTTATATCTGAGGTCCTTCAAAGGCCTCCCTTTGTCCAAAATTGTCCTCACATATGGGCTGGCACAAATATGGCACAAGTAAAATCTCTACCCCGGGGTTCGTCGATGCAAACCAATCATTCATCATTCTTGTTGCTAGGCCTTTGGTGCCAGCACCCATAGCCACTCGCCCTAACCTTCCATCCCTAGACGTATACACGCGTTTCCTTTATTTGCAGTATACTTGACCATCTTATTATTGAACGAGAGAAGAAGCATTTCCTGACCAAATCATTTGTGTGGCCCTCTCTATGCATTAAGCTTTATAACGTATCCATAAACGTCAGTACCTGGGATTTCATGAGTCGAATGGTCTTTTGCTCCACTATTGGTTGCCCATAGAACCTTGTATGAATACTGAAAATAGGGACCTTTGTTCCGATTGCATTTGTGACCATAATATTAAGCAATGCCTTCTTATTTGTAACATACGTCATGGTCGGTTGTACCAAGCATTTTGCAATCTACTTCGCCTAGTTGTTGTTGGTTTTTTCCGCATCTCTCATTGTGCTCTGTTGTGTCCCCCCGGCTTGTGTACGTCGGCGTGCAGATGACTGGCGATGAGACTTGACACCGCTAGAGTGTCGTCCGGTGGAGCCGACACACGCTGAGGCCTACACGCAGTTCGCTAGAGCCTCCTCCCTGCGTCAACGTGCTCAGCTCTATCGGCAGGCCTCCTTGGTGATCGAGCCGCCGACGGTCACTACCACCGCAGAGGCTGTCTGCGTGCATGCAGTGCTGGATCTGACTGTGCTGTTGTGTCTGCAGCATCATGCTCTGTCTACGGTCCATTTTTCATGTTGCGTGGCACTGTTTGGCACAATGGACCGCCGTAGGCATTGCCTAGGTTCGGGCAATTATAACTATTCGTTATTGTTTTTCTAACTTTTTCTGACCGCATGACTGTGTTCGCAACGTTGGTATTATGGTATGGTCCAGTTTTCAAGCAAAACGGACGATGTCCAGGTTTTGGGCTGTCGGCCGTCTGGCAGGGCTAACCGAGAAAACCCTGCCTGCCAGAAAATAGGTCTAAGACTATTTTCTAATTGGCTGGTTAGCTGAGTAACAAGCTCTACAGAGCTGGGGGGGAGCTAGAACTTGGAGGGATCTCCCATTGTTGTTTATTCTTCACTACTCATCAGTTACTTCCAGTTTTTAGCTGCTTTCTGGCGCTAACACTGGCGCGCGCACTTCTGAGTAGCAAACCCAGAGGATCCAGACTTAGCCTCTAGAGCAATGGACTAAGGGGACAGCAAACTAAGTAACGAGCGTGGAAGCCCACACGCTACATCAACAACGTTGCTGCCCCAACCTGCTGCTTAGTATTTCCAGCCTGGTATCCGAACCAGAGCGTAGCAGTAGCAGCAGAAGACTGGCGTACAGGTGCCAAAGAACGCTGGTAGACCCCCATACGCGCTAGTGCAGGGGAAACGTTCCAGGATTTTTTCCGGCAGTATTGACCAGCCTGGTGATGGCATCAAAGTTTTCCCCACAGCCACTGGGCAAGGGGAAATGCTGCCGAAAGTTTTCGGCAACACTGACCCCCACGCGTGACGCAAGGAGGTGAGCGGCCAGTGACGTCAGGCATCACGACAACGACGCATGTCAACCAGGTGTGATCGTGCTACGAGAAGCAATAATGGCAGCAACGAGCAGTGGCAGCAGCAACAAGCAGCAGCAGTGCTCAGCAGTAGCAGCTGGCAGCAGTAGTGCTCAACAGTAGCAGCTGGCAGCACCAGCAGCTCGTGATAGCTAGCAATAGCAGCAGCCTGCAGTGGCCTGCAGCAGCAGCTCGTGATAGCTAGCAATAGCAGCAGCCTGCAGTGGCCTGCAGCAGCAGCAAGGCATAGCAGCAGCAAGCAATAGCAGCAGTCGACGGGAGTGGCGATAGTAGCGCGAAGCAGCCAGCAGCAAGTAGCAGCAACAACAGAAATCAACAGCCAGCCGTAGCCTGCAGCAAGCAGTAGTAGCAGCTACTGCAACAGCCAACCGTAGCTCGCTGCAACAGTAGTTGTAGCTTGCAACAACAGCGACTACAGCTGCAGCTGCTTGTAGCCCGCTGATAGCAGTGAGCTGAGAGTTGCAAGCCGTGAGCTTGCTGCTCGCGACCTGTAGTAAGCAGCGGGCAGCGAGCAGTGAGCTCGCTGTGCAACCACAAAATAAAAACAAAAAACTGCGAAAAAAATTCTCCCACCCCACATGTGTTATTACAGCTACTGTTGCTGCCATCACAGCCGCTGTAGTAGTCACTACAGGCACAGCAGCATGTAGCAGTCCAGCAGTAGCGACTGCTTCAGTCGCAATTGCAGTAGCAGTGGCAACTTCAGCAACAGCAGCAATATCAAACCAACAGCAGCAATAGCAGCAGCAGTAGTAGTAGCAGCAGCAGTAGTAGTAGCAGCAGCAACTATAGCTACAGCAACTCCTACTGACCTCCTGTGGCGGATGCAACAGCGGCTTCAGCAATATCCATTGAGGACGTCAGCAACGGTTCAGCTAAAGTCATTACTGATGTCACTATTGATATCATCAACAAAAAAAACCCAACAACTTCGCAGATACTCAACAACACTTGTTGAAGTCAACCATATCAAGCTGACAACACTGATGATGTCACTATTGACATCATCAGCATGAACGGAAAAAAGACAAAAATGGGGAAAAAACACAGAGGGTGAAACAAAGGGGGCCAAGTAACATGGCCACTAGCCCCAGTGGGAAGGGGTCCTCCTCTGGTGGGGGGACCCATCGTCCCCCTTTCCTGTACCAGTTGTAGCAGCTGCAGAAGCAGCAGTAGCAACAACAGCAGTAGCAACAGCAGCATCAGCAGCAGCAACAGCAAGAGCAGTAATAGCAGCAGCGTCTACAGGAGTAGGAGTAGCAGCAGCAGCAATAACAGCAATAGCAACAGCAACAGTAGTAGCATCAGAAATAGTAACAGTACCAGCACTCTGCAGACTCTGTCGTCAGTCATTCTGACTCGACAGATTCGCTCCTCTCTCTACGCAAACAGCTCACAACGTTGACACAAAAGCTAGTGGCACTACAGCTACCGCCATCCCCATGGCTGCAGTAGTCGTAGTTGCAGTATCAGCAGCCGCCACCGCAGCAGTAGCATCAGCAACCGCCACCGCACCAACAACATCAGCAACTGCAGCAATAGCATCAACAGCCGCCATCGCTTTAACAGCAGGCGCCGTTATAGCAGCCGTACCAACGTCATCAAGCACCGTTTGTTTCGCGAGGATACGCGGGCCATGCGGTTTCCTTCGCCACAGAATACTTGGCACAATAACACACCCTACGCCAACAACAGACGGTGACGTTAGTCCTCGGCGCCACTCTAAGTGCTAGCCGCAAGCCAAAGGACTTCGAAACCCCACCGCCGTCGCTTTAGGCTGACGACAAGTTCCGGAGCAGGGAACTCATCTTCCGGATCTGGGCACAGGGCGATGGCCTATGGCCTTACTATGTCCTGCCCTTTGACTCCACCGAGGCCGACCAGGTCTACGACGCCGATCGCACCGTGCGTGCTCTCGTCCCTGTCGCCCCTCCAGCCACACGCCTCGCCCTTGAGCCCTTCCTCGGTGACCTTACCACCGGAGCCCTCACTAACACAGCAGCAGCCTGGCACATACTCACGCACCCTCATCGCCTGGACAATGATGCTAAGACCAGAGTTGAACTCCCTTTGCATGGGGGGGACTGAGACGGTCACAACCTATTGACAACGCGCAGAGGACCTACTCCGGCGCCTCGGAGACGCCGCGCCACCCCTCTCTCCGCGCTCCTGACCATCAAGCGCGGCGCCACCGACTCCTTCTCCGAAGTCTTTGTTCACTACTCCCAGCTCGTTCTCGTCACGATGGCTGCCCAGGGTACTCTCATGTCCTGGGCGTACGAGCTCTGCCTCTACATCAAGGAAGCTCGTCAGGAGTCGCACATCCATCGCATGGGGTTCCTCGCCTCCCCTACCGTCGCCTCTCCTGCCGTCGCCTCAGTGACTGTCCCCGCCCCAGTAGTAGCAGCATCTTCCGGCGCCCCCTCATTTGGCGAGTAGAAGAAGAAGGACAAGAAGGGCAAAGGTACTCAACAGCGTTTTGGCTTATGGCATGTGGTGACGTCTGCCCGTTGCACACTCCACACTCACTGATGCAGGTGACTGAGCAAGAAAACTGTCTTCAGGCAATGCCTCCATCGCGGTTGGTTATCAATAGACCCACCGTGCAGCAGCCCGTGGCATCGGCACAATATTGTGCCTTGGTAAACATTGTTTGTGACAGTGGTACTTGGGTTCATCCTAGATCTTGCTCTTGCTGGTCGTGACTCGAGAAATTAGACAGCAAGATATTCCTTGGAGGGGCTTGCCAACTCCTAGCACGGTGGGAGAGTGTCGAGAGCGAGATCGAGCTCGCTGCTCGCTCGCTCTCGGTTCCCACCCCGTCACATAGGTAGGGTGCACCGTGTGATTCAATGCTTTTAGCGACTTCTCACTCAATGTCAACTTCGCTATCCATGGCTGTCTTGCCTATCACAGTTGCCACTCCCCATGTTTCTTGCTTCTAGGTTGCTCGCCGCTTCCTACTGGTATCAGAGCGACGTGGAGGAAGCAACGCTAGCGCATACGAGGACGATGCATAGAACCGTCGGCCCATCCTAGGTACCGTGGTCGGTATATCCGCCGTGGCCTCTACTCTCGCCGTCTCTTCTGTATTCTACGCTGCTCTCTCGCAGCTGCCTTACTGGAGCCTAGGCTACAACAGTTTGCATGCGGCAGCCGGTTTCCTCTACCTCAGCTCCCCGCCTGCCCGCCGCCACCATTTGACGACGGCAGATCTACCCCTGCCCTGCTGCGGCTCTCTATCCTGCTGCGACCCTCTACCCAGCCCACATCCGAACTTCTATCCCGGGCTGGGCCTATGTCCGCGCCCCGTATTCCGCAGCATCGGGCCTCGACTGTCTCGTTGCATAGTTGGCCGCGGAGCAGTTGGCCACAGAGCAGTTGGCCGCATGCTAGCAACATCCGCGTTACCCCGTCAGCAGACACGGCTATAACCGCAGCGTGTCTCTCTGCCCGTGTCTGTCCCAACTGCCTCTTT
>SZWC01005236.1:91013-110357 GCA_023375785.1 Penium margaritaceum
CTCGACTGTCTCGTTGCATAGTTGGCCGCGGAGCAGTTGGCCACAGAGCAGTTGGCCGCATGCTAGCAACATCCGCGTTACCCCGTCAGCAGACACGGCTATAACCGCAGCGTGTCTCTCTGCCCGTGTCTGTCCCAACTGCCTCTTTTAGCACACCGCAACGTCCTCGACAGCAACAACTCTCTCTGTCGGCTCGTGTCGCCTTGGTGGCGGCAGCGATCACGCTGGCGCAGCATGGGCCTTACGACTCCGTCTCCGCCGAGGCCACCCACGAGGAGCGGCGGGTGTCATCCTGTGAGAGACGACGGCCTCGCACCGGAGGCGGGAGCCCCGTGTCTGACTCCTCTACCTTTCTCCACCATAATTCAATAAGCCCTCCGTCTCCTCACACCTATCGTTGGTTCTGGGAGGGTGCTGACTTTGCTGCCTACGCATCTGCCGCGGCCGACATCCACGCCGCTCTCTGTCGCGACACCGTCTACCTCGCCAATGCGCTCACTGGTGCTGCATCTACGGTCATAAACGCAGCCGCGACGTCAGCATCAACCTTTGCAGTGGCGGCCCGGGCGGCACGTGTCCCAGCGTCGACGTCAGTTGGACGTGCCACCGAATCCTACACCGAGGCTGCTGTGGTACTTGGTCCTGTTGCGGCAGTTGCTGCTGACATTGATACCCATGTATCGGCTGCTACAGCTGCTGTCGCCTCTGCCACCTCCTCTGCTGCATCTGCCACAGCGGCCGCCGTAGCAGCTGTTCGTATCCCCACAATCGCAGCAGCCACATCTGCATCGTCCTCGTCATCTGTGTCCGTCAGTCTAGTGACTGCAGCTGTCACTAGACTGGCGCAACCACTGTCACTGGCGCAACCACTGTGACTGGCGCCATGACCTTTCTTGTCTCAGCCGCCTCCGCAGTGTTTATTCTCTCAGCCGCTACATCTATTGCTATTCCACCTCTCCTTGTTTTTCTATGCTCTCCTCCCTCCTCTTGAGCGTGCACCTTGCATGCCTTTGATCTCCTGCTCTTTCTGCTTAACTTGTTCTAGGCTGCCCTGGGACTGGGAATCGTCCTGCAGCACTGTCTACATGTGCCTAAGGCCCATCTCAGTTTTTCCACACCCACTGGGGCGGGGGAAACTCTGCCGAAATTTTTCGGCGGAGCCCCTTCTTCGTCACCATGCCGGGTGACGAAGATTCGTTTTTAGCCGACCTGCAACGGCAGCTCAACCGAGCTCTTGAGGCCCAGCGTGAATCTGTGGACCGCCTCAAGCTCGCTGAGGACAACCGTACAACATTTGCTGACGAAGCTCCTGCCCTCGTGCTTAAGCGTCTGCCTAGCGCCTCTGATGTCTCGCCTGCTGGCTCCACTACTGGCACCGGCTCTGGTGCCCCCTCCTCCACTTCTTCCTCTGCCCAGACCTCTGCTGCTAATGCTTCAGCTGCCGCTGCTGTCACAGCACCCCGCCAGCATGACGTTTTCTCTCAGTCCCCAGTTCTCACCTCCAGTCTCTGCTTCTCCTCCTAGGAGGTGCACTTTAGCGCTTGGGCTCAAGGGGAACGTCTCGGGGAGTATTACTCCTCCCCTGACCCTTCCTCCTCCTTCATCCTCGTCCTTGCTGAAGCTGCCCGCGCCGATCATGCTCTCATTGCCGCGGCGCCTAAGCACCTGGTTGATGACGTCGGCACATTCAATGTTGACCCCTCAGCTGGGCACCCAACAAATTTGGTTGGTGCCTATTCCATGCTTCGTCGCCGCACCACCTTCACCGGTCAGGCCGCTCAAAGCGCTCTGACACTCCAATTTAACACGCTCCTCATGCGCTCCGATGAGTCTGTTGACGCCTATTGGGCACGCGGTCTCAAACTCCTTCGTGAGCTGGGGGATGCGGGCCCCGTCCAGTTATCAGCCGTCCTCACTATGGTCAACGAGCTCATCCCTGAGCTCTCTCACCTCCTTCGTGACGTCGTCCCTGCTGAGCTGCAGCGTCTTGCCTTGCAGCTTGTCCTACCGAAGTCTCCTCCCGCCATCGGTGCTCTTTGGGATTTCACTGCTGATGGACTTGCCGCCTGGTGGGCTAGTCTGCAGAACCGCTGACTACATCGCTCCTCCGATACTGGTGTCATTGCGATCACCACCACCTCATCACCCTCCTCAACTTTGACGTCCTCTTCCTCCTCCTCTTCCTCAGCAGCCTTATTGCGTCGGTCCTTGCCGCCCAAGGGCGTGGTCGAGGCAAGGGTCGCGGCAAGGGTAAGGGCAAGGAAAAGCCCCCTGCCACTCCTACTCGTGTGACTGGCGCCGTGGTCTACTCGAACTGCGGGTCTGACGAGCACTCCAAGCGGGTGTGCCCAGCTCCCCCGGATGAGCTGCGTCTTGCTCGCGCTATGCACACTCATTGGGCTCGCACTTCCGGTGCTTCCACGACGTCCAGCTCCGGCTTCAGCTCTGTCTCCTCCGTGGCCTCCACTTCCACCTCCTCCGCACGGGCCTACTCCATAGCTAGTGTCCCTCCTGCTCCACCTCTGGTTCTGTACCCGTGGGGCTGGCTGCCCCCTTATGGTGTACCTGCATATGTCGGGCCTCCTTTCTCTGGCTACACAGCTCCGTTGTGGTTTCCTCCACCCTCGGGGGGTCGGCCCCATCTCCTGATCTTTCGGTCTCTGGCGATGGCGAGCATCAGCTGGAGCAGTCTCTTCTGTAGCTCCCGCGCCTTCGCGATCAGGGAGGTGAGAGTAGTGCATCTGTAGCCAGAGGTCCTACTTGTCAGACCGATACTACGCTTCGTGGGGACCCCACCACTCATGTGCTTGGGTCTGTTTGCATCTCCGTTCCTTGGGTCGAGCACTCGCAGTCTGTTGTGCTGCCCCGCTGTCTTACTGCCTGTGATCCGTCCTCCCTCTCTACGTTCCCTGTTGGTATCGTGGCGACCTGTGCTGTCCTTGGTCCTGTCCGTGCGTCGGGTGGATTTTGGATTCTCAATTCCGGGGCCACCCATCACATGACGTCTGTTTGGTCATCGTTCGTCTCGTTGGGCCCGGTTGGTCCTGTTCGCTTTGTGCGTTACGGGTCTGGTCAGCTTCTCCCAGTTCAGGGTGTTGGTGTTGTTCGTTTCGTCGGCCCCAGTGGTGTGCTGTTCTTGCCTGACGTGCTCTATGTTCCCTCGTTGGAACTCAGCCTGCTGTCGGTGCTGTCCCTGGATGATCAAGGCATGGACTTCTCTGCTAGTCACAACGTTGGCACCGTTTGTCTTCGTTCGTCTGGTCGTGTTGTCTTACGTGGCCTTAAGTGTGACAAAATCTATCGTGTGCCTTTCCTTCTCCCTCCGGCTCCCGCTATCGGTTCTTCACTTGCTCATGTTGCACCCTCTCTTTCCCCTAAGCATGTCTGCCTCTTGCATCATCGCCTCGCGCATGTCCATACTGATGCCATCACCAGCATGCTCCGCCTTCAGCCTGCTCTTGGGTTGTCGTCGTCTTCCTTCCCTTCTCCTTGTCCTGCCTGCTGTCTTGACTGTGCCCTTGGTAAGATGCACCGTACCCCTTTCTCTGACTCTGAGTTGCGTTCCTCTCACCTCCTGGACCGTGTGCATTCTGATGTCATGGGGTCCCTGCCCCATGATTTTCTTGGGGATGTGGGGCGTTATGTCTTGTGCCTCACCGATGACTTCTCCCGTTTTCGTTGGGTCTTTGTTCTTCGTCAAAAGTGCGATGTCAGTTCTGTCATTGCGACCTGGCTTGTCCAGGCTGAGCGTGCCTGTCAGCGGTCCCTGCGTGTCTTCCATAGTGACCGTGGCGGTGAGTTCCTTGGGCCCACTGCCCGTTTGCTTGAGTCCAAGGGCGTGTGTCTGTAGACTTCGGCTCCTTACACACCCTAGCAGAATGGTGTCTCTGAGCGGTGGAATCGCACCCTCGCTGACGGTGTTCGCACCCTGCTGTCAGAGTCCAGTCTTCCGTCGTTGTTCGCCTTTGAGGCGATGTGTTACATGACTTGGGTCTGGAATCGTGTCCCCCATGGGCCGCTTCCTCACACTGTCACGCCCTTCGAGTGTTGGTCTGGCACCCGTGCCGACCTACGTTTGGCTCGTGTCTGGG
This sequence comes from Penium margaritaceum, assembly GCA_023375785.1. Taxonomy (NCBI): domain Eukaryota; kingdom Viridiplantae; phylum Streptophyta; class Zygnematophyceae; order Desmidiales; family Peniaceae; genus Penium; species Penium margaritaceum. Next base: position 95,105 of record SZWC01005236.1, read on the forward strand.
GGAGCATTGCCGTTGTGTGGCTGCCTGATGATCTTCACAATAGCAAACTTGCCCAGCGCGGCCGTCTTTGTCCTTTCTTAGGTGTCTCTTCCCAGTCTAAGGCCTGGCGCTTTTGGGACCCCGTGCGATAGCGCGTCGTTGGGTCCCGCGACGCCTTGTTCTTTGAGTTGGCCTTTCTTTGCAACCTTGCTCGCCTTCCTCCTGCTGACTCCCTCCGCCCGCTCTCTCGGCTACGGGGGACAGTCAGTCCTGGTTCTGGTACCTCCCCAGGCCCTGTGGTTGCTCCTTTGCAACCCACATCCTTGGACCTAGCTCCGTCATTAGAGTCGCCTCTCACGTCGGTCTCCCTTCCCCACGCGTCGTCCAACTCGTCTAGCACACCGGCGTCCCCCGTCATGTCTTCGTCTGCTCCTTCGTTTGTGTCCCCTGTCCATGTGGCCTCCGCTCCGGCCAGTCCGGCCGACACCATCCCGTCATCCGAACCTGTCTCAAACTCGCCCGTGTCTGAGGAGCCCACCGGCCCTGGTCCTGTCTCCCCTTTCGTCGGCAGCGGGCGTCTTTGCCCCCTTCCACACCGCACCAGTATAGCCTCCATGTCCTCCATTCGTCCCCCTCCTGCACCCTCCACCTAGTCTCCTGTTGTGCCCACGGGTCTGGATGCACTTGGCCTCGCCATTGGAATCGTGCATCCCAGCTCAGCTCTCGGCTATGCGTTGCTCACTACAGAGCATGCTTGGGCTTTGGACGCTGCCCCTCAGGGCAGTGTCGCAGAGTGTCACGCCGCGTCTGGTGTTGCTCCCCCTGCACCTGAGCCCACTACGGCTCAGCAGGCTCGCATGGCCCCTGATGCTCAGCGCTGGGAAGCTGCCATGCAAGACGAGCTTAAGGCCCTGGATGACCATGTTTTCCACGAGCTGGTAGATCTGCCGCCAGGACGCAAGGCCATTGATGCACAGTGGGTGTTGTTGGATCTTGTGGGTGTGGAGGAACCCTCAAGGATGCCTAGCTCTTGCTGATGCACGCTACCAAGTTTTGGGGCAGTCAATGGATACTTTGGGTGAAGAGTGTGGAGCACAAGGATCACGGATGTGAGTGGACAGAACACGTCGCATTCAGTAGAACTGAATCGAAACACGATTTTGTTAATTAGCATAGTGAGATTACATCAGATCCTTATAGCCTGTGATCTAAGCTTTCCAACGCATCCAAGCACGCCCAAAACGGAGCAGTAGAGCCCCTGCTACGGCCGTCGAAGTTACCCTTGGTGGAGCCGCCCACCTGGTCTTGCACTCCAGGCAACGGGAGGCACTTCGACGATGACCCGTCGAAGCGCCTTTCCTCGCCCAGAAGTCAAGGAGAAGTTTATCCTGGTCAAGGAGGTCCTTATGGTCACCTCATTCATGCCCCGGGTGCATTTGGAGGCCATTAGGAGTGAACTCGGATCCCTGGCGGTGGAATATCCCGCCACCCATGGCGGGTACCAGATTCCACCCACCCAACACCCGTTTTTCGGGCTAGGCTAACTTTCTGAATACTCACTCAAATCGAGCGATTCAAAGCTCGATCCTGCATGGAAAACTCCAAGGAATCTAAATCTAAAGTCAGATNAGGTTTTTGACCACTCCTCAGTGGTCGAACCAGGAAGTACACTCAACGGCACTCATGGCAAGGGGCACACCATGTCAACAATCTCCCCCTTGCACCGCAGCCTTGATGCCCTGTCCTTGGAACCTGTAGCATTTTAAACTTCACAGCGCAGACCAAGCTCCATGCAGCTCGCGTCGTGCCTGTCCTTGGGCTGTGCCTTGGTCATGGCACCGGCGAGCATGCGCTTAGTGCCACAATGCACAATAGCCGCATCTCCCTTCGCCACCAAGTCCTGCTCGTGGTGATGACGGATCTCGATGTGCTTGGTCCTCCTGTGCAACACTGGGTTCTGGGTCAGGCTGATGAAACTCATGTTGTCAACGTTGAGTACCGTCGGCTTCCTTTGCGGTATGCTAATCTCCTTTAGCAGCCGCCTTAGCCACACCGCCTCCTTTGCGGCTTCCGCGAGCGCGATGTACTCCGCTTCGGTACTGGACAACGCCACGCAGTCCTGCTTCCGGCTTGCCCATGAAACCGCTGCACCACCAAGCACAAACACGTACCCGGACGTTGATTTTCTGTCATCCACATCACCAGCCCAGTCGGCATCCGAGTAGCTGACCAACTCAAGGGAGTCGTCACGCGCTCCCCCTCCAAACACGAGCCGCGACTGTTTTGTCGCCTTGAGACAGCGGAGGATCCGCTTCACCGCTTGCCAATGCAACGGCCCAGGGTTAGCAATGTAGCGGCTCACTTGGCCCTCCGCGAAGGCCAGGTAGGGTCGCGTCGCCACCATGGCGTACATAATGCTCCCGACTGCGGACTGGTATGGCACACCTGCCATCTCCTCCTTCTCCTCGTCCGTGCTCGGGCCCATGCTCGAGCTCAGCTCACACGTGGTGGTCATGGGTGTGCCGATGGGGTTGCACTCCTCCATGTTGTAGCGGCGGAGCACCTCTTGCACGTACTTTGCCTGCCCCATCTCGAGCGTGCGTGCCTTGCGGTCCCTCTTGATGGCGATGCCGAGGTAGTACTCGAGCTCGCCCATGTCAGTCATTCTGAACCGACCGCCCAGCTGTCGCTTCAGGTTCACCAACTCCTCCATTTCCGACGACACGAGGATGAGATCGTCCACGTAGAGTGCCACGGTCTGGTGCAACCCCGGCTGCTTCCGCACGTACACGCTGTGATCCGCCTCGCAGCGCTTGAAGCCAAGCTCGGCCATGAAGCCATCCATTTTCAGGTACCACATGAGTGGCGCTTGCTTCAGCCCGTAGAGCGCCTTGCGAAGCCGGCACACCTTCCCCGGCGGCGCGTCCACCCCCTCCAGCACCTCCATGTAGACCTCCTTGTCCAGGTCGCCTTTGAGGAATGCAGTTTTCACGTCCATTTGGTGGACTTTGTAGTCGCGCACCGCCGCCACCGAGAGGATGGAGCGAATGGAGGCGAACTTCGCCACCGGCGCGAAGGTTTCATCGTAGTGTTCACCCTTTCGTTGGGCGTACCCCTTCGCGACCAGCCGCACCTTGTACCGCTCCACCTTCCCCTCCTTGGTGAGCTTCTTCTTGAAGATCCACTTGGAGCCGATGATTTTTGCGCCCTCCGGCCTGTCAATCAGCTGCCAAGTGCCATTTTCTTCATGGGAGGCAAGCTCAGATTTTATAGCTCCCTCCCACTCAGCCCCATCCTTCCGCTGCAACGCCTCCTTGACGGTCTCGGGCTCCTCTTGTACAAAGAACGCTCGAGCGAGCCCAGTCCAGATACCCTCTGCGGCATCGTACCTCTTTGCTGTCCTCCTTGCGCGTCCGCTTCTCCGGGGCTGCTGCTGTTGAGATTGCTGCTGCTGCTGCTGCTGCTGCTGCCCCCTCACAGTGCCACTCGCACTGCTGGCCTGCTCCCCCTCTCTCGAGGACCGTGGAGATGCGGGCTCACTCCCCACCTCTTCGTTCAGCTCCACTGCTGCCGGCGCTTCGGACTTATTGTCCGACTCGGCTGAATGCAAATCAGCCGCTCTCACATCGCTCGGATGGTTCTCTCCGGTTGGAGCCGATGGGACATCACCCTCTTTTGCGTCCTCCGGCGTCTCCCCCTCAAGGAGTGGCAGCCACTCCCCACGCTTGGAGAGACCCACGTCCTTGTCCATTCAATGGTTGGCCTCGTCGAACGTGACGTCGTGACTCTTCACGATCTGCTGCCTCCGCGGGTCGAAGAGTCGGTATGCCTTGCTCCCGCTCTCCTACCCGACGAAGATGCACCGGCGAGTTTGCGGGTCCAGCTTGCCCCGCCCCTCCCGTGCCTGCACAACAGCATGTGCAACACAACCAAACATACGGATGTGTGCCACAGTTGGCTTCCTCCCGCTCCACACTTCTTGTGGCGTCTTCCACACCTTGGACTCCGCGTCTTTTAGCGGCTTCGTCGGCGTCAGGTTCATGATGTACGCCGCTGTCCGCGCCGCCTCGCCCCAGTACCGCTTCGCGAGGCCGGCGTCACTCAACATGGATCGGACCATGTTGAGGATGGTGCGGTCTGTCCTCTTGGCGACGCCATTCTGCTGCGGAGAGTGTGGCGTAGTTTTCTGCCACGCGATCCCCTTGCTCTTCATCCATGCCGAGCAGTCCTCGTACTCGCCACCGTTGTCGCTCCGGAACGCCTTCACCTTCAACTCCGTTTGCCGGTCCACTGCCGCCACAAACTCCTGCATACAAGTCAGGACATCACTCTTCCTCTTGATGATGTAGAGGTATAGCTTGCGGCTGTGGTCGTCGATGAAGGTGACGAAGTAGCGAGCGCCCCCGATGGAGCTCTCGAATAGTCCACACATGTCAGTGTGGACCACCTCTAACTTCGCCGACGCTCGCGTCCCTTTGCCATTAAACGGCTGCCGTGTCGCCTTGCCCACCACGCACGGCTCGCACACGGCATCCTTGGCTACGTCGAGGCTCTTGACCTCAATACCCCGTACCACTTCCTTCTTTGCCATGTCCCTCACCGTTGAGGGAGCGATGTGGCACAAACGGCGATGCCACAGGTCCAGGTCCCCTTCATCCTTCGTCGCGAGGTGAGCGGCGTTGGTCCTCACCGCATCGGCAAGAACCTTGGTACCGAGAAGGTACAGGTCCTTCTCCCTCTTGCCACGTGCAATCACCTCGCCGTCCCCCTCCTTCCGGATGATAGCCTCCTTCTTGTTGAAGAGCACCTCGAGCCCCTTGTCGGTAAGGCGGCTCACTGACAGCAGGTTTGCCCCGAAGTTGGGCATGTGGAGCACGTCGTAGATGGTGCATGGAATGACTTTACCGTTCACCACCGACTCAATGCGAACATTGCCTTCGCCCGCGGCCAACTCTGTTTTGTCGTTGGCCACTGTCATGCGCCGCTCGGTGGCGCCGTAGGTGACGACTGCCGCCCAGTTGCATTGTGTGTGGCGGCCTGATCCGGAGTCGATCACAGTGACTTCGGGATCTGTCAAGTCGGTAGACTCCCTGGCCATCATGGCTTGGATGTCCTTCTTCCCGCCCTTCCTGGACTGGTCCAACTTCTTGTTGGGGCAATCACGTGCGTAGTGGCCCTGTTTGCCACAATTGTAGCACTCCCCCTTTTTTTCACCTCTCTTGGTGCCTTGGTTGGCATCCTTCCCCTTCTTGCCTCCCCCTCCACCTTGAGGGCGGACGGCATAGGCGGAAGTTGATGTCGCCCCACTCTCTCTCCCACCACGCCGCATCCATTCGTTGCGGACGTACTCAGCCACCTTCGGGTACTTCAGCTCATCGGCGGACCAGCCGCCTACGACGGTGATCATGGGACTCCAACTGTCCGGCAAGGCCAGGAGGAGGATCATGGCTTGCAGCTGAGGGTCGACCTTCCATCCGGTGGCTACGCACTCGGCAGTGAGGGACTCAATCTGCTGCAGGATCTCCATGATGTCGTCGCCTTCGTTGGCTCGGAGGGTGACGAGCCTCTCGAAGACGAAGAGCTGGTTAGCAAGGTTAGTGGACTGATAGATGGTGCAGAGTTTCTTCCAGGCCTCCGCGGCCTCCGTGCATCCTTGGATGAGGGAGCGCTGCATCGGAGCAAGCGCATACACCAACAAAGCAAGCGCCTTCTTGTTGCGCTTCTTGTACGCTTCCACTTCCTCCGGCGTCGCGGTATCTGGAGGGGCAGTTTCTTCAACCTTGACCAGCTCAAGTAGGCCCTTGTCATCGAGGAAGACCTCAAACTCCCACCTCCAAAGGTGGAAGCCAAGTCCGTCGAACTTGGAGACGCTGATGCTATCTTGCTCGGTCGGTGCCATGGCGCGCGGCGGTAGCGTGAACGTTGTAGAGCTAGGGTCCTTCTAGGCACGTGGACCCATAACCCTTTATTGGATCTAGTGGGTGTGGAGGCACCCTCAAGGATGCCTAGCTCTTGCTGATGCATGCTACCAAGTTTTGGGACAGCCAATGGACACCTTGGGTGAAGAGTGTGGAGCACAAGGATCACGGATGTGAGTGGGCAGAACACGTCGCATTCAGTGGAACTGAATCGAAACACGATTTTGGTCCTTAGCATAGTAAGATTACATCAGATCTTTATAGCCTGTGATCTAAGCTTTCCAACGCATCCAAGCACGCCCAAAACGGAGCAGTGGAGCCCCTGCTACGGCCGTCGAAGTAACCCTTGGTGGAGCCGCCCACCTGGTCTTGCACTCTAGACAACGGGAGGCACTTCGACGATGACCCGTCGAAGCGCCTTTCCTCGCCCAGAAGTCAAGGAGAAGTTCATCCTGGTCAAGGAGGTCCTTATGGTCACCTCATTCATGCCCCGGGTGCATTTGGAGGCCATTAGGAATGAACTCGGATCCCTGGCGGTGGAATATCCAGCCACCCATGGCGGATACCAGATTCCACCCACCCAACACCCGTTTTTCGGGCTAGGCTAACTTTCTGAATACTCACTCAAATCGAGCGATTCAAAGCTCGATCCTGCATGGAAAAATCCAAGGAATCCAAATCTAAAGTCAGATCAGGTTTTCGACCACTCCTCAGTGGTCGAACCAGGAAGTACACTCAACGGCACTCATGGCAAGGGGCACACCATGTCAACAGGTGTTTCGCCGCAAGTACAAGCCCGATGGTACCCTGGACAAGTACAAGGCTCGTCCTACACCACAGCACGAATGCTGCTGAGCCTTGTCGCTCAACATGATTAGGAGCTGGAGCAGACGGACGTGAACAACGCTTTCCTACATGGACAGTTGGATGAGGAAGTCTACATGGTCTAGCCTCCAGGCTTCTCCGATGGCACCAACAGGGTTTGGCGTCTCCGTAAGGCCCTCTACGGCCTCAAGCGGTCACCTCGGTGCTGGAATCAGGAGATCACATCAACTCTGGAGAAGGGTGGGTACAAGCGCAGCATAGTAGACCCATCCCTCTTCGTCACCACTGGCTCAGATCCTTTTGTCGCCATCCTTGTCTATGTCGACGACCTGCTGATTGCGTCACCCAGCCAGGAGACTGTCACATCGGTCAAGTCACTGCTGCAGTCGACGTACAAAATGAAGGACATTGGGCCGGCCGGCGTCTTCCTTGGGATGGAGCTCGAGCGCGACCGCTCTCGACGCGTGCTCCATGTCCACCAAGCAGCGTACGTTCGTACTCTTGGTGAGAGCTTCGCACCCTTGCTCACAGCAGTGCCCACGACGTCCACGCCCATGACCCCAGTTGGTAAGAGGCTCTTGAAGAGACTGGGTGTGTCAAAGCTGGGGGAGACGATTGATGTGACTGATTATTTGCGCATGGTTGGGTCTCTCATGTATCTTGCAACCACAACCAGAGTAGGCGTCGCCTTCACTGTGAACTTTCTTGTACAGTTCTCCCAGTGTCCTCGTGCACGACATATGGATGTAGCTCTGCGTGTCGTGCGATGCGCGCTGTCCACTGCTCGGACAGGTCTCTGTTATCGGGCACAGCCGTCTGTGGTAGTGGACGGCTACACCGACAGCGACGGGGCTCACGATGCTGACGCCCGTAGCCGCACTGGCTACATTTTCCTTGTTGGGGGAACTGTTGTGTCTTGGAAAAGTGGTAAGCAGGGATGCGTGGCCCGCAGTTCCAGCGAAGCAGAGTATGTTGCCTTAGGTGCACGCACGTGTGAAAACATCTAGTTATGTTGACTTTTGCGGCAGTTGTGTGTACCCATACGTTGCATCACACTGGGCTGTGACAACCAGAGCACCAAGGAAATTGCGGAACATGATGGCATGCACCACACACGCACAAAGCACATCAATGTTGAGCATCATTTTGTGCGTGAGCGTGTTGCCGCAGGTGATGTCTTGATCGTCTGGGTTGACACCCGACAGCAGAGAGCTGACTTCCTCACGAAGGCACTCAGTAGCAACGTCTTTAAGGCAGTAGACCACGCCGTTGGTCTTCTTTGTGCTCGTGATGGTCCTGGCTGAGTTACCTTCCGTGTGCTCTTGAGTACAGTCCAACGTGTGTCACGTCTTGTGACCCTTATCCCTGTGTGTGTGTGTCTACGCGTGTGTCGGCTTCGGGTCATGGGGGAGTGTTGATTTATGGCATGTGGTGACCTCTGGCCCGTTGCACACTCCACACTCACTGATGCACGTGACTGAGCAAGAATACTGTCTTCAGGCAACGCCTCCATCGCGGTTGGTGATCAGTAGACCCACCATGCAGCAGCCCGTGGCATCGGCACAATCTTGTGCGTTGGTAAACATTATTTGTGACAGTGGTACTCGGGTTCATCCTTGATCTTGCTCTTGCTGGTCGTGACTCGAGATATTAGACAACAAGATATTCCTTGGGGGGGCTTGCCAACTCCTAGCACGGTGGGGGAGTTCCGAGAGCGAGATCGAGCTCGCTACTCGCTCGCTCCCAGTTCCCACCCGGTCACATAGGTAGGGTGCACCGTGTGATTCAATGCTTTTACCGACTTCTCACTCAATGTCGACTTCGCTATCCATGGATGTCTTGCCTATCACACTTGCTGCTCCCCATGTTTCTTGCTTCTAGGTTGCTCGCCGCTTCCTACACAGCTGACCAGCGGATCATGCAACGCCAACCTCGTCTGACACAACTGTGGCCAGTCAAGACACGGGTGGTACACGTGTCCACTCCCGACTGACGAGGCTTCTTGAGAAGTTTCATTGTAGTTTCCTAGCAATGCTGCTGCTGACGTGGCGGCACAGACCTATCAGCTTAACACACTAGCATGCAAGCGGGTGCGAGAACAGCAAGGGTCAGGCTAAGAGAGACAAGGCAAGTCTCAGAAGCTGCACTTTAGTGAATGTGCAGAGAGAGAGAACAAATGACAGGTCCACAGCATAAATAGCCGCCGTGGATCACGGCGGGTGGCGCACACGGCGGTGCCTGTCAAACCTGAACCGGCCCAAAACCACTGTTTTGGCCATAACTCTGCGCACAGGCGTCCAAACGGAGCGCCGTCTGATCCTATAGATGCACGAAGAAAAGACAGACACAACGACTGGTCACACGCCTACATCCGGGAACAGCCGGAGAGCGTAATAAAACAAAAATGTAAATCAGCCCGGCAGGGCTGTCCACCGAGAAAATCCTGAAGACCTCCAAACGTAGTCCGTGGGCTGTGGGAGCCCTCTGGTACACTGGGTAGGCTGCCAGGCTGCCTCCAGCGGGTGGGGCACCACCTCAGGGAACTCCGTCTCCAGCTGGGACCGCCTCAAGGATCTGCACGAGCATGGACACGGCCGAGTGGTCACAACCAACTGTACAACTGTGTATGACTGACAACATCACAACACTCCCCCATGACCTGATGGTACGCATGTCCATACACGTGCAGAACGCGTGCCGGTGCAACACAGAGTGCTCAACAGGGACCCGGACAATCACCCACTCTCGGACAGGGGTCGCAATCCGACGGAACTTCCCACGTGCCAGTGCCTTGGTCAGGAAGTCAGCGCGCTGCAAGTCTGTGCCCACCCAGACGATGGAGATCACCTGCCGCTCCACCAGATCGCGCACGAAATGATACTCGACAGCGATGTGCTTCGTGCGTGCGTGGAACACACCAGACTTCTCAGCGAACGCGAGAGCACTCTGGTTGTCGCATCGGAGGATGATGGGAGGCACGGACTGACCCAAGCACTGGAACAACCGCTGCAGCCACACCGCCTCAGTGGCGCCAGCGCCCAGAGCGACATACTCAGCTTCTGAGGAGCTGCGAGCAATGCACCCCTGCTTGCCGCTGTGCCAAGACACAGCGGTGCCACCAAGCACGAACACGTAACCCGTGCGGTTGCGTCCATCAGGACTCCATGCCCAGTCGCTGTCGGTGTAGCCATCTACCACAACCGAGCACTGTCTGCGAAAGTAGAGATCGTGATACGGTGTGGAGACCACGTACCGGACGACTCGCAAAGCTGCGTGCAGAGCGCGAGCCCGAGGGGACTGATGGAACTGTGCGAGTAGGTTGACAGCGAACGCAATGTCGGGACGCGTGGTCGTGGCCATGTACATCAGTGAGCCAATGATGCGCAAGTACAGGGTCACGTCCACAATCTCGCCCAGATCGGCTGGGTCTGTCACCTTCAGGGCATCCTGCCCATCGGGAGTGATGGGTGACGAGGCGGTGGGAACAGCGCCAAGGAGGTCAGCAAACCGCTCCCCCACAACTTGTGCATATCGTGCCTGATGGATGAGGAGTGTCCATCGACGACGATCACGCACAATCTCCATCCCGAGGAAAACAGCCGCTGGACCAAGGTCCTTCATCCTGTAGGCGGCCTGCAGGACCGCCTTGGCCTCCTTCACGGCCTCCAGTGAAGGAGACGCAATCAAGAGATCGTCCACATACACCAGAATGACAGTGAGGTGCTCGGTTGTCCGTCGGACAAAGAGTGACAGGTCGGCATCACTCTGGACGTACTCGGCCTGAGTGAGGGTGCGAGTGATCTCTTGGTTCCAGCACTGGGGCGACTGCTTCAGGCCATACAAGGCTTTGCGCAAGCGCAAGACCTTGTTGCCTTTGACCTCAAACCCAGGTGGCTGGACCATGTAGATCTCCTCCTCCAAGGTGCCGTGGAGGAACGCATTGTTCACATCCATCTGGTGCAGCTCCCAGTCATGGTGAGCGACCACACCAAGCAGCGCGCGAGCTGTGGTCATGCGGCCAACAGGGGCAAAGGTGTCAGTGAAGTCGATCCCCTCAACCTGAGAGAATCCCTTGGCCGTCAAGCGGGCCTTATAGCGGTCTAGTGAGCCGTCAAGCTTCACCTTCTTGCGGAAGACCCACTTGGCCTGCACGACCTTCCGTCCCTCAGGACGGTCGACCAGCTCAAAGACTCCATGCTCCCGGATGGCCCTGAGCTCGTCCTCACAGGCGGCCCACCACTGCTCAGCATCCTCTCCTGAGGGAGCCTCCTTTAACGTGTCTGGATCAGGGACCGTCAAAGGAGAGCTCCGGGTGGCCAGGACACATGCCTCATGGGTCGGACGGACCACAACTAGGTCAGCGGCAGCTGCCTGTGCAGCCTCGTGCTCGTCAGTGATCAGCTGGTGCCCAATGGGACATGCTGGGTGCACCTCCGTGTAGGTGCCTTGGACACTCAGGCCGAGAGCCTTCGTGCCAGGGTCACCACTGTGCACGCTGTGCGTGCGTCGTCTGGGTGGCGCAACCGCAGTCAAAGGTGCGCGTGAGGCCAGTGGGCGGAGACGCCCACCTGGTCCACGGGAGTAGCCCGAGTCTGAGCTGACCGACGGTTCTGGCACAGGGAGGGCAGGTGCTATCTCTGGAGACGCTGCAGGCGTGGGCGAGACAGGCGCGGCAGGCGCGGGCGAAGTAGGCGTTGCAGGCACGGGCGAGACGGTCGCGGCAGGCGCGGGTGAGACAGTCGCGGCGGGCGCGGGTGAGGTAGGCGCCGCAGGCGAAGAGGCGGCAGGTGGAGCTCCGGCAGGCGAAGCAGGCGCTGTAGGTTCAGGCGAAGCATGCGCTGCAGGTGCGGGCGAGGCAGTCGCGGCAGGCGCGGGTGAGGCAGGCGCAGTAGGCACGGGTGAGGCATGCGCAGCAGGCGCAGGCGAGACAGTCGTGGCGGGCGCAAGCGGGGCAGGCGTAGAGACTACAGACCCGACAGCAATGATGGCCGGGTCGATGGTGGCCAGCGACGGTCGCGCCCCGGAGGCACCCCGGACGGACTCACTCTGTGGGGCATACTCCCCCATCCGACGGGAGGCCTCACAGGTGGGAACGTGAGACGCTGCCTGGGTGAGAATGGCAGACAGGTCGCGGTACGACAGTGCCTCAAAGAACAGCGCGTCGCGCGACTCAATGATGCGGTGGCGACCCGCATCCCAGAAACGCCACGCTTTGGAGCGCGAGGAGACACCGAGGAAGGCACACATCCGGCCGTGCGGAGAGACCTTGGACCCCTGCTGGTCCTCGGTGTACCAGACACAGGCCAAGGAACCCCAGACGCGAGCAAGCCTGAGGTCCACACGGTGACCGAACCACAACTCATACGGCGTGACGTGGTCCGGCAAGGGACCATGCGGGAGGCGGTTCCAAGACCCACGTCATGTAGGCGAAGCCCTCGAAAGTGAAGGACTCCGGGAGACTGCACTCAGTACGCATAGCGCGAACCGCGTCCTCCATGGTGCGGTTCCAGCGCTCGGACACACCGTTCTGCTGTGGCGTAGCAGGCGCCGAGAGCTGGTGACAGATACCAAGCTCGGCGAAGTGAGTGGTCAGCTCACCGAGATACTCACCGCCGCAGTCAGAGCGGAAGGTGTGGAGGGAGTGACGAGACTGACGCTCAGCCATCACGAGCCACAAGCGCACGGCTAGAGCGGCATCACTCTTGTGGCGGAGGCAGTAGACCCACCGCATGCGGGTGAAGTCATCCGTGAGGGTAAGAACATACCGACCACGGTCAGCGACAGACTCGACAGGGAGAGGTCCGAGGAGGTCCGAGTGGACAAGCTCCAGGGGACGCTGCGCACGAGTGACGGAGGCAGGGTAGGTGCATCGACACATCTTGCCCTGAACGCAGAACAGACAGTCGGTCTTGGGCAGCTTCTCGAAGGAAGCCGCGTCAAGACCGAAAGCGGGCTGTGTACGAATGAGCCTGGACACAGTGTCCGTGCTCACATGACACAGGCGCCGATGTAACAGGCGTTGGTGGTCAGGGGACAACACCCCCGTGACAAAGACGCGGGCAGACGAGCAGGGGAAGAGTCAGGAGCAGAGCAGCGCACGATGCGATACAGGTCATCCACAACAGAGGCACGCAACACAACCATGGAAGTGTCAAGTGCAGTGATCGTGGCATCATCAATGGAGTGGTGAACAGAGAGACCCATCCTCGTGCAGGCACGGACAGAGAGCAGGCTGAGCTCGAGATCAGGCACGAAAAGCACGTCAGAAAGGTACACGGGACCAGACGGACCATCGAACNCCTGTCCGCACTGACCGAACAGACCCAACAGGACCAAGCACGACAAAGGCGGTACGGTCGCAGGTCATGTGGTGAGTGGCCCCTGAGTCAATGATCCAGTGGCCACTCGCCTCATGACCTGTGGTGGTCACGGTACAACGAGCAACGGAGCACGCTGCCTCTGCTGGACGCTCAGCAGGTGTGGCAGGACAGCGGGACAATGCACGATGATGCGACTCATCCAACCATTCTGTGCTGTCAGACTCATCCTCACCAGGCGACGCAGCCCCCCCACAAGTACGACCACGTGCCACAAACACAGATGGATAGTCAGTCTGTGGACCACTCGGCTGTGACAGCACACTCGCACCTCCCTGTGAGCGAAGTGCCAGCAGTCGACGTAGCTTCGCGATGGTCTGGTCCCTCGGGTCCGGCGTGGTACTCCCCTCGGATGGCGGAGGATCTGACGCCGGTGCTGCCCCCGAGGTCGCTGCGGCACGGGCTGCTGCTCCAATGCGGATCCGCTCCTCGTGGGCTGCCTGAAGACCGCGGGTGATCCTCGCCCAGTCCAGCTCCTGCTGACACTCAGTGTAGCGATGAGGTCCGCCGCAGTTGTGGCAGCGGACCGCCCGTCCGGTGCCACCAGAAGGCTGCTGCGGTCCCCTCTTCTTCTTCCCCTTCTTCCCCTTCACAGCTGCTGCAGTGGCCGTCGGAGTAACAGGGGAGGAAGCGGGAGAGGCAGAGGTGGAGCTGGTGGGGGTGAAGGTGGACGATGGTGTGGAAGGCGTAGAGGACGTCGCTCCCACTGCTGTTGCGGCCATGGCGCCCTGACGATGCGCGCGGGCTGCCTCGTCAGCTGTCGCGACCTCGATGAAGTACCGCTGCGCCCAGGGCAGCAGCGGTAGGGTGTCGGACATGGACGCGAGGACGTCCTGGTCGAGGCGGGAGAAGGTGTCAGTGAGCTCGGGGCGCACTCCCAGCATGATGGTGTCCAGCGCCCAGAGCTGAGAGCCGCCTCCGGTGCCCAGACGAGTGTACAGGCGCATGGCTCGACGCCAACAATCAGCTACTGACTCCGAGGATCCCTGATGAAGGGAGTGGAACTCGCGAAGGCGCGCTGACCGGGTCGCGTGAGTCTCTGCTGCAAAAAGGGTCAGCGCCAGCTCCCAGCCGCGGCGCGGGTCAGCGCCTGCTCCTGTCCCAGGCGCGCCCAGGAAGGGGCGGATGTCGACCACAGTCTCCTGTGGAACTGCGTACAGCAGTCCACGCATGGCACGCGCTGCCGTCTGGGACTGGAGCGGATCAGCCGTCTGGTACTGGTTGTGGTAGTAGGGCCAGACTCCCTCTGAGTCTGCCCATACCTGAAACAGCACCTCCCAACAGTCAAACCCCGCCTTGCTGTCGTAGCGAGGCGGGGAAGTCTCGAAGTCCTTGGGTCGTCGCTCCGTGGGGAGCTGGACCTCTGAAGGTGCTAGGAGCGGACGTGGGAAGGGCATGAAAGGCATCAACGTTGCTCCTCCAGCGGCACCCGAGACCTGACGCGGGTCGGTCTGCTACTGCTGCTGCTGCTGCTACTGCTGCTGCTGCTGGCCCCTAGGACTGGGCGCCGGTGTCTCAATGCGCAGGCTCCTCATCTGCTCCATCAGCCGGCGAAGCGCGTCCTCTCCAGTGGGAGGTGGCGCCTGATCCCACTCCTCGACCATGGACTCTCGTCTCTGCGCAGGGGCGGCAGTGGGGCCAGCAGACTCCTGGGCCGATGGGGTTGCCTCTCTCTCTCTCTCTCTCTCTCTCTCTCCTGGGCTGATGTCCCGGTGTCCCAGACAGAGAGACCAAGGCATCGCGGATCTGTCGCAGCGTAGCTGACTGCTCATCCTGGCGCTGGCGGAGTGACGACTGCTCCACCAGCAGGAAGTCAATCGCCTTTGAGCGTGGGCTGCGGCCCCCGCTCGTGACGGTGTCCTCCAGCTCCTTGCCCTTGGAGCTTCTCGGCTCCATGCTGAGGCGGCGCGAAAGTCGTCCGAACGCAGAACCGTCAGCGTTTCTCGAGGAGTTGAAACGTTGGAAAAAATTGACTTTTTGACAAAAAAAAAATCACCAAGTCTCTGATGACGTCAGCGGGGTCACTGCTGACGTCAGCAGGGGTCTGCTGACGTCAGCAGTGGGCTGCGGGCGTCGTCGCTGCCACTACTGATGCTGCTGCGCTGCGCTGCTGCTGCTCTGCTGCGGTGCTGCGGCTGCTGCGTTGCGCAGCTG
>SZWC01005236.1:126740-144720 GCA_023375785.1 Penium margaritaceum
AAGACACACGATCACATGGTCTCCTCGTGACACTGGTGCAATGCACCAAGTGTCCGGGTCTCGACCAACAGTGTGCTACCATCTGTATGCAGCTGTGCAGGCACGTAGCGTGAGGCACATGCGGAATGCTGTAGATGCTCAGAACAGAGCATGGACCTCGCCATGCATCTCCCATGGCGTCGCGTCAGGTCGAGGTCCACACAACAGATGCCCGGGTTTTGGGCTGTCGGGCGTCTGGCAGGGCTCACCGAGAAAACCCTGACTGCCAGAAAATAGGTCTGGGACTATTTTCTGATTGGATGGCTAGCTGAGTAACAAGTTCTACACTAGTGGGGGGGAGCTAGAACTTGGAGGGGTCTCCCATTGTTGCTCATTCTTCATTCCTAATCAGTCACTTTCAGTTTTCAGCTGCTTTCTGGCGCTAACACTGGCGCGCGCGTTTCTGAGCAACAAACCCAAAGCTTCAAGACTTAGAATCGAGAGCAGCAGACTGAGGGGACAGCAGACTTGTAGGACACCCTGCTGGACTAGACGGATGCAGCAAGAGGGTGCTAGAGCCAAGAGAGGCAAGTAGACGACACGAGTACTTGACGGGAGTTTTCAGCACACGGAACGATTGACGGGAGTCACAGCCGTGCGAGTTGTTAGGTGACGGGCAGCGAGCGAGCGAGAAGCGAGCTTGCTCTCGCTCGCTACCCTCGATCTGTGGGCGATCGAACCACCTGTCAACAATAAAAATAACTCCTACAAGTCTGTCAAGATCACAGGACAGAACAAGTAGTGGGTGTGCACCCAGCTCGGCGAGCAACAGCACTAAGCGTGAACCTGCAACACGTGAGAATCAAGATGTGGTTCATGTCCACATAAATTCAGGCGTGTGTAGTCGTGCAGCCAGGTCACCACGGTGAGGTCGTCAGAGGAGCCGTCTCTCTCCGGTCAGTCACCTGCATCAGTGTGGTGAGGGTGCAACGAGGCCAGAGGTCACTACGTGGTACTGTCACACACATCAACACTCCCCCATGACCCACGGCCGACACGAACTCAGACACTCACAACACGACACAGACGTCACAAGACGTGACACGAAACTGAACTGTACACAAGCATTGGCACGACACATCAGCCAGGAGCGTCACGGGAACATAGCAACCCAACGGAGTGAACTGCAGTCTTGAACGCATTGCTGCTTAGTGCCTTCGTGAGGAAGTCAGCGCGCTGTTGTCGAGTGTCAACCCAGACAACCTGGACATCGCCTGCAGCTACACGCTCACGTACAAAATGATGTTCAACATTGATATGCTTCGTGCGAGTGTGCTGCATTCCATCATGCTCAGCAATGGCTTTCGTGCTTTGATTGTCACAGCGCAAAGTGATGCAGCGGATGGGAACACGAAACTGCTGCAACAAGCGACACAGCCAAACACTCTCACAGGGGCCTGCACCAAGCGGGACATATTCGGCCTCACTAGAGCTGCGTGCGACACAGCCTTGCTTGCCACTTTTCCACGAGATGGCCGTCCCACCGACAAGAAAGACATAGCCAGTACGACTGCGAGCATCTGCATCATGCGCCCAGTCACTATCAGTGTGGCCATCGATGACTACTGACGGCTGTGCCCGGTAGCAGAGGCCCACTCGTGCAGTGGAAAGTGCGTACCTGACGACGCGGAACGCTGCCTCCATGTGGCGCACTCTCGGGCACTAGGAGAACTGGGCAAGGAAGTTCACAGCAAAGGCAACGTCTGCTCTCGTGGTTGTAGCCAGGTACATCAGGGAGCCTATGATTCGAAGATAGTCTGTGACATCCACCGGCTCCCCCAGTTTTGACACATCCAGAGTTTTCAGCAGCCTCTGCCCAGCGGGCGTCATCGGTGTTGATGCGGTGGGCACGGCCTCAAGGAGGGCGGCAAAGCGCTCCCCCAGGCTCCTCACGTAAGCCGCCTAGTGAACGTGAAGGACGCGACGAGCACGATCTTGCTCAAGCTCCATACCGAGAAAGACACGTGCTGGGCCCAAATCTTTCATTTTGTATGCAGACTGTAGCAAAGACTTCACAGATGACACGGCCTCTCGACTTGGAGAGGCGATCAGCTAGTCATCGACGTAGACGAGGATGGCAGCAAACGGTACAGACCGAGGTGTGACGAAGAGGGAAGGATCCACTGTGCTGCGTTGGTACCCCCCCTTTTCAAGGGTGGAGGTGATCTCCTGATTCCAACACCGTGGCGACTGCTTGAGACCATAGAGGGCCTTACGCAGTCTCCACACTCTGTCGGTGCCATCCGAGAACCCTGGGGGCTGCACCATATAGATCTCCTCATCCAATCGTCCATGCAAGAAGGCATTGTTCACGTCCATTTGCTCGAGCTCCCAATCATGGTGTGCTACGAGACTTAGTAGGGCGCGAGCCGTGGTGTATCGTCCGACAGGGGCGAATGTCTCGTCGAAGTCAACCCCAGGGACTTGGGAGAACCCCTTGGCGGTGAGACGTGCCTTGTACTTGTCAAGTGCACCGTTGGGTTTGTACTTCCGACGGAAGACCCAGTGGGCATCGATGGCCTTACGGCCGGGCGGTAGATCGACCAGCTCATAGACAGCATGGTCATCTAGGGCTCTGAGCTCGTCCCGCATCGCAGCCTCCCATTGTTGTGCGTCTGGTGGCGTGCGTGCCTATCGCACCGTGGTCGGATCAGGCGATGTGGATGTAGAGGCAGCTGTTGCGTGGCACTCAGCGATGCTGCCAAGAATGGCAGCATCAAGCGCGCGCTCATGTTCCGTCCGGAGCAGTGTGTAGCCGAGGACTGAGCTAGGATGGACAACCCCTGTCGCCAAGCCCAAGGCATCCATGCCGGTTGGCAAGGTTGGGGACTGCGCAGGTTGGGACTGAGGGCGGACGACGGGCACCGAGACACTGGAGAAGCACGTCGGAAGGGCACGAAGACGCCCACCACGGACAAATGGAGAGCCCGGTGCGACAGGTGCCAAACGGGGAGGATCTCCGGATGACGGCGAAGCAGGTTCGGAACGAGTGGGCACGTCAGTGGGCGGACTGGATGGGGTCGTAGAGGAGTGTGTAGGGGACACGGACACTAACGGGACAGGTGAAGATACATCAGGAGACGCCGGAGCGCCAGACGAGCCCGATGACACAGACGGGAGGGACCCTAAGGACGGCGTGGAAACGGTGCCGTGCACCGGAGAACGCTTGGAGGGTGAAGGCTGCTGGGGAGACGCAACAGCAGGGACCATAGGGACAACTTCCCCCCGCAACCAATAGAGCGGTAGAAGGGGGTCAGCGACTGAGGGACGACGAAGGTCACGGAGAAAAGTGGACTCGAAGAACAAGGCATCACAGGACTCAACGACACGCTGGCGCTCAGCGTCCCAGAAGCGCCACGCCTTGGACTTCGCAGAAACACCCAGGAAGGGACAGAGGAGACCACGCGGGGAGAGCTTCCCATCGCGGAGATCCTCAGGCAGCCAGACAGACGCAACGCAGCCCCAGACGCGCGCAAGGCGAAGGTCAGCGCGCGTGCCATACCAGCGCTCAAACGGAGTGACAGTGCGAGGGAGAGGACTGTGGGGAACACGGTTCCAGACCCAGGTCATGTAGCTCATGGCCTCAAAGGCAAACAAGGGGGAGAGGCCAGACTCAGACAAGAGGGTACGGACACCATCAGCAAGCGTCCGATTCCAGCGCTCAGAGACCCCGTTTTGTTGGGGTGTGTAGGGAGCAGAGGTCTCCAGACACACCCCTTTGGATTCAAGGAGCCGGGCGGTGGGTCCGAGAAACTCACCGCCCCGGTCACTGCGAAAAACCCGCAGCGAGCGCTGACACACGCGTTCAGCTTGCACCAGCCAGGACTCAATGACAGCACAGACATCGCTCTTCTGACGAAGAGCGAAGACCCAACAAAACCGGGAGAAATCATCAGTAAGACAAAGGACGAACCGATCGACACCCCCAATGAACTGGTGAGGGAGGGGACCCATGACGTCCGCGTGTACGAGGTCAAGGGGGTGGGAGGTCTGAGTGTCAGACGAGGCAAATGGAGGGCGATGCATTTTGCCTTGGGCACAGTCAAGACAGTCAGAGGGACATGGGGAAGGAAAGGTGGAAGGAGTGAGACCAACAACGGGCTGGAGCTTAAGCATGCTAGCAATGGCGTCAGTGTGCACGTGACCAAGACGACGATGCAAGAGCTGAACAGCGTCAAGGGAGAGAGAGGATGCGACATGGACGAGGGAGGAACCCAACAGAGGCGGCAGAGGGGGCAAGAATAGGAACACGGTAAAGTTTGTCACACTTGACACCGCGCAAGACGACACAATCGGACGAACAAAGACGGACCGTGCCAGTACCCTGACTGGCCGAGAAGTCCATGCCTTGATCATCAAGGGAAGGCACTGACAGCAGGCTGAGCTCCAAAGACGGTACATACAAAACGTCAGGAAGAAACAGGACACCGCTGGGGCCAACAAAGCGAACAACACCGACGCCCTCGACAGGGAGCAACTGGCCGGATCCAGTCCGAACAAAGTGAACGGAGCCGGCGGGACCCAACGAGACAAATGCGGAACGGATGGATGTCATGTGGTGGGTGGCTCCCGAGTCAAGGACCCAGAAGCCACTGGAGACACGAGTGCGAGGGAGGATGCCACAGGTGGCAACAGTGCAGACGGAGGGGAGAGACGAAGAACACACAGAAAGACAGTGAGGAAGAAAGACAGACTGCCAATGCTCGACCCACGGGACAGACACCAACAATGACCCAAAAACATGGCCGAGGGGGTCCCCACGTAGAACACTGTCAGTCTGACACGAAAGACCTCTGGCCAACGATGTCACACTCTCACCTCCCTGATCGCGAAGGTGAAAACGTTGGAGGAGAGACTGCTCTAGCTAGCGCTCGCTGTCGACCGAGGGTGCAGACGATGGAGGAGCAGACCCAGAGGATGGAGGAAACCACGGCGGTGCGACGTAGGCAGGCGAGGGAGGACCAGCGTACACAGGCGCTCCAAAGGGCGGCGGCCATCCCCAGGGGTACGAGACCAACGGAGCGGATGGAACACCAGCGGTGGAGTAGACCTGAGCAGAGGAGGAGCTGGTGGAGTGGGAAGAGGTGCTGGAGCTAGAGCTGGAGCTGGCGGTGGAGGAAGAGGAGCCGCCGGTGCGCGCCCAGTGGGCACGCATGGCGCGGGCAAGGCGGAGGTCGTCAGGGGGTGCGGGGCACGTACGAGCAGAGTGCTCGGAGGACCCGCAGTTCTAGCAGATCACCTCACCAGGAACACGAGATGGAGGCTTGTCCTTGGCCTTGCCCTTGCCCTGACCACGACCGCGTCCACGACCACAGCCCTGTGAGGCAAGAGCTGCGGCCGTAAAGGTGGACGGTGAAGCGGAGGTGGTGGCGGCGGACGACGAGGCAGGAGAGGGAGAGGAGGAGGCAGTGGTAAGAGCGGCCACGCCGGCCACTGCTGTGCGGTGTAGACGTTTGTTCTGGTGGCTGGTCCACCAGGCAGCAAGACGCTCAGCGGTGAAGTCCCAGAGCGCACCCACACCAGGCGGAGACTTTGGGGGAACCGGCTGAGAGGCAAGATGCTCCAGCTCATCAGCCTTGACGTCACGAAGAAGATCGGAAAGTTCGGGGATCAACCCGTTGACCATGGTGAGGACAGCTGACAGTTGCCCTGGGGCAGCCTTGTCAAGCTCACGAAGCAGTTTGAGACCGCGAGCCCAGTAAGCATCTGCCGTTTCGTCCGCTCGCATCAAGAGCGTGTTGAATTGAACGGTGAGCGCACTTTGAGCTGCCTGACCAGTGACTGTGTTGCGACGATGTAGCATGCTGCAAGCACCAACCGGGTCAGCCAGACGCGGAACAGCTGGGTCAGCGTTGTAGGTGCCGACATCGTCGACTAAGGTTTCTGGCGCAACAGCAATAAGGGCACGGATGGCGCGAGCTGATTCGGCGGCAACGGGGGTGAAGGGAGCGACTGCTGGGAAGTAGTACTCCCATAAGCGTTCCCCCTGAGCCCAAGCGCTAAAGCGGGTCTCCCAGGAGGAGAAGGCAAGGCCAGGTGCCAGGGCTAGAGGCTGGGAGAAGAAGTCATGCTAGCGAGGGACAGTAGCAAGGTTGGCAGCAGAAGAGGGGTTTGCCGCAGATGAGGGGGTAGTGCTGTGTGCAGCGGATGAAGAGGACGCGGTAGCAGCATTGGTGCCAGCAGTAGCAGCAGCAGAAGGGACTGACGCAGCAGGGAGACGCTTCAGCACAATGGCTGCGACCTCATCAGCAAAGGCCGCGCGATTATCATTCGCGACCTTAAGGCGATCTTCAGCCTCGCGCTGAGCCTCGCGTGCGAGGTTTAGCTGACGCTGCAGGTCAGCTATGACTGACTCGTCGTCACCAGGCATGGTGACGACAACGAGGACCTGCCCGAAAAATTTTCGGCAGAGTTTCCCCAGCCCTAGTGGGCGTGGGAAAACTGGGATGCCCAAGGCACGTGGGAGCTGTGCTGCAGGACAACCTAACCCCAATAAGACACACAAGCCACCACACAGAAGGGAGAGGCAGAGACCCAGCAAGAGAGGCAGGTGCACGGAGAACCCTCACGCACGAGGAGGAGGTGAGGGGGTGTGGAGAAGGTTGAGAAGTGGTGCAACAGTAGCAGCTGCAGCAGTAGAGAGGACAGCAACTGTGGATGCAACTGGCACCACTAGGGCGAGAACACCAGTGGTAACTGCAACCCCCACAGTAGCTATGGCTGCGCTGACGGAGAGAGCAGCTGTGACGAGGTTGGTGGCGGCCGATGGTGCAGAAGCAGCTGATGTGACAGCAGTGGCGGTGGAGGTGCGAATGGCGGAAGCGGCGGAGGAAACAGCGGTTGCGGCAGAGGCCGTGGCAAAGGCAAAGGCGGATGCAGCTGTAGCAAGTTGTGTACCCAAATATGCCGCCCCTGCAGCAATGGGTCCGGCGAGCACCGCCGCCTCTGTGTACGACTCCGTTGCTCGCCCCGCCGAAGTGGAGGCGGCGGCACGAGACGCACGAGCGGCGGCAGCAAATGTGGCGGCAGTGGTAGTGGCTGCGTCTATGACAGCCGTGGCAGCACGCGTGAGTGTGAGAGAGAGATGAACAGCGTCCTGGTGCAGCAGCGCGTGCAAGTTTGATGCAGCAGCATCCGCCTCAGGGGCAGAGCGCTGCTGAACCCCCCCAGAAGAGTAGGAGTGTGAGGGGCTTACCGGGCGTTGTGCCGCACTTGCAGATGATGGTGCGGCCGCGTTGTACTCACGAGAGGGTCGATGGCGCACGGGACCATCCTCGTAGCGCTCATGTGATGGTGCCGCGCCCAGTGTCTCGCGGTGAGCGAGTGTGGCTGTGAGAACCACCTAGGAGGTGCTGTTGTTGCAGTCACAAAGGTGCAGCTGCGACGGCCGCGGCTGCTGCTCCTATTGCATGCTTGGCCACACTGACGTGTAGAGCTGCGACTGCTGCTGGAGCTGTTGCAGTAGTTGACTACAGCACAGCGAAACAGTTGATGCTAGCTCTGCTGCGAGTGCGGGTCCTTGGCTGGGCTGCTAGCTGAAGTGTTCAACAGCCGCGGATAGTGCATGCAGCAGCTGCGGACCAAAACGGGACTGCGGCTGCTACGGGGAATGCAGCAGCCGGTCGAGTTGCTGCTGTGGTTCGCGGCGGGTTACAGGTGCTGCGCAGGCCGGCTGTCGCTGTCAGCTCTAGCAGATCCAGCGCTGACTGACGGAGCCTACACAGCAAGCGGCCGAATGCTCCAAAGCTGTTACCCGCGACGGCAACTATCCGCTACAAGCAACAGCACGCGGAGGCCGCAGGACGGTGGACAGCATGGCAGTCTGGAGAGGGAATGCCAGCTGAGCTCTTAGGTGCGCAGGGGAGAAAGCGCGCGGAGGGGGTCACCTCACGTCAAGAGTGACGATTCGGCCCAGGACTGTGGTCGGCGGAAGAGACCGCGACCGTACTTCCCATGAAGCTGCTCTGATACCTGTAGGACACCCTGCTGGACTAGACAGATGCAGCAAGAGGGTGCTAGAGCCAAGAGAGGCAAGTAGACGACACGAGTACTTGACGGGAGTTTTCAACACACGGAACGATTGACGGGAGTCACAGCCATGCGAGCTATTAGGTGACGGGCAGCGAGCGAGTGAGAAGCGAGCTCGCTCTCGCTCACTACCCTCGACCTGTGGGTGATCGAACCACCTGTCAACAATAAAAATAACTCCTACAAGCCTGTCAAGATCACATGACAGAACAAGTAGTGGGTGTGCACCCAGCTCGGCCAGCAACAACACTAAGCGTGAACCTGCAACACGTGAGAATCAAGATGTGGTTCATGTCCACATAAATTCAGGCGTGTGTAGTCGTGCAGCCAGGTCACCACGGTGAGGTCGTCAGAGGAGCCGTCTCTCTCCGGTCAGTCACCTGCATCAGTGTGGTGAGGGTGCAACGAGGCCAGAGGTCACTACGTGGTACTGTCACACACATAAACAAGAATTAAGCAACAGGCGTGGAAGCCCACACGCTGCATCAACAACGCCGCTGCCCCAACCTGCTGCCTAGGTTTTCCAGCATTGTATCACAGCCAGAGCGTAGCAGCAGCAGCAGAAGACTGGCGTACAGGTGCTAGACAACGTCGGCGGACCCCCATACGCACCAGTGTAGGGGAAATCCTGCCGGATTTTTTCCGGCAGCATTGACCCGCCTGGTGGCGGCGTCAGATTTTTTCCCACGGCCGCTGGGCCAGGGGAAATACTGCCGAAAGTTTTGCGGCAGCGCTGACCCCCACGCGTGACGCGAGGAGGTGAGCGGCAGGCCGCGTCCAACACCTGCGGGCGACAACACACGCTGCAACGTCACCCAGGTGCAGTGAGTGGCACCAGCACGCAGCAACAACAGTCTGTAGCAGCGGCAGCGGCAACCGCACGCAACGGCAGTGAGCAGTGGCAGCAGGAGCCAGCAGCAGCTGCGTGCAGCAGTAGCAATAGGCAGAATTAGCAGCTCGCAGCAGCCCAAAGTAGCAGCAGGCCGCAGTAGTAGCTCGCAGCAGCAGCAGCCCGTAGGAGCAGCTCGCAACAGCAGCAACCCGCAGCAGTAGCCCGCAACAGCAATGAGCAAGAGCAGCAGCCCTCAGGAGCAGCCCGCATCAGTAGCGAGCAGCAAGTGGCAGCTGTAGCAGCGTGCAGCAGCAGCAGCAAGCTGCAGGAGCCGCAGTAGCAGCCAGCTGCAGCAATAGTTGGAGCGAGCAGCTGCAAGCAGCGGTTGCTACTGCTCGCTGCCCGTAGCGAGCGAGCAGCGAGCAGTAGCCCGCTATTGCCAGGGAGCAGCAGCTCGCTGCCAGCGAGCAGCAGCTCCCTTCCGGTGAGCAGCAGCCCGCTGCTCGTAGCTTATAGCTGCCAGCTGTGACAGACGAGAGAAGGAAAAAAAACGCAAGAGAAAAAAACCCCCCACCCCACTAGCTTTGCTGCCGTTGCTGCAGCAGCTGCCTTTGCTACTGTAGTAGCCACAACAGCCGCAAAAACCCGTTGTAGCAGCAGTTGCTGTTGTAACCGCAGTCGCAACAGCAGCAGCAGTAGCAGTAGTAGCAACAGTAGCAGCCGCATCAAAAGCAGCGGCAACAACTGCAACAGAAATAGCAGCAGCAGGTGCAGCAACAGCAACATCACCAACTGTAGCAGTAGTAGCAGTAGTAGCACCGCCAACAACAGCAATAGCAGCAGCAGTAGCAGTAGCTATAGTAGCAACAGTAGCAGCAACAATAGCAGCAACAACAGCTGTAGTAGCGGCCCCAATAACCGCCACTACTGACGTCAGCATCCCACTGCTGCCGTCACTACTGACGTCACTGTTGATGTCATCAACTAAAAAAACCAAAAAAGGGGCAAGGGAAGGGGGAATTCAACCTCAGGATGGGCAGGAAGTCCACCGCCCCCAGCAGATATCACTGCTGACGTGAACACCACACACACAAAAAAACAAAACAAAGGGGCATCACACAGTGGTTGGTACCCTACTGCTCATTTATTTCGACGATGGGTTTTTTGAGAATTTAGGAATCCTTTATTTCGACCAGGGTTTAATTATATTTTTGTTCCGTTCAATTCGTCGAGCAGCTTATGCATGGTCCTTTAATTTCAACGAGCGGTCGAGGTCAAATTCTTCGTGTTCATTAATTTTGACGTCGTGCGACTGTTTGCGAGTGTGCGCACATGCATCGAGTCGGGGAAAAAATTCTTGGCCCAACGGTCTTCACCGCGTCGATGAAGGTGGTCGTAGGAGCGTATGCAATATGGACGCACTAAGTGTTGAGCTGCCCTTGCTTCAGGCCTGCATGCCTTCATAAAGACATGAAGGCCGTGGGCAAGAGCAAGTACACACGTCATTGTCGACCTACACCCAACTTCTTCCTTCCCTCATCCACCATGGACCGGTTTTCGAAGAAGGTGTCCGCCGACGAGAGGACTCGTCGTCTGCACGAGGCCACTCGTCAGGGTCCTCCTCCACGCCCCGTGCCAACGAGACGACCTGTGGGACGTCCGCGGAAGGTGACGAAGCTGACTTGGGACAACACGGAGGCTCCGCGCATGCATGCCGAATTCGTCGGCACGTACGTGGAGTCTCCGCTGTCCCTACCCGCTGCTCTGGTGGAGGACAAGGCGTGCAACTCCACGTTGACGAGGTGTCCCCCCCGGAAGTTCACGAACTATGCGCCCGGAGCAAGCACGTCATCTGCTGTTGCTCCACGAGCTGCTTCTTCCCTCTCTCCCCCTCGTGCACTTCGTTTTACAACGGCCGAGAAGGGTAAAGCACGTGTGGACTCTACACCCCCTCCTCCACGCTTCAACGTTGACGAGGGCACGGCTTTCGACGATGCATTTGCACCCTCCAAGTCTCCTCGCACCAGGCAGCGCTCGGGGTCGGTTGTCATTGGTTCCCCGAAGTTGCCCGTGGTGCACGTCGTTTGGAGCCGCCCATCAGCCTCATCGGCGGAGTCCGAAACGTCAAGTGGGATGGAGGAGCAGTCGTCAGACGACTCGACCGACACGGACTTCCTCGCGCTGCAGCTCTCCGAGTCAACGACGTCCACATCAGCTGCATCATCTGCAACTTCGAAGAAGCATGGCTGCTACTGTGATTGGTTCGTTAGCGGACACTTCAAGACAATTTTCAAGGCATACAAGTCTCATCCGACGGCATACGCCGCTGTCATGCATCTTAGGAAAATATTTAGGACTCCTGATGGTTACTCAGTGTATGACAGACTTGCTCCTAGCACAGTGGCAGGATGGTTGTTTGTGGATGGTACAAAAGTAGTGAAGAAGCAATACGAGGATGCGGTGCTTGCTTCTATTGCTTATGCATTGTCTGTGCCTATTCGAGAGAAAAAACGGAAACATGGGTGCAAGGGTAAAAGTGCTTGGCTCGACAAACACCCTGCAATCGTCCATGAGATTAAATCGACGCTCCGGGATGCTCGGTCAGCTGGACATGCCCTAAATTCAAAGATCATCCGCCGCGAGATTCGTGGGGTCATTGCTCGGCGCGCCCCAGATGAGCTCAAACGGATGGGTACNGGATGGTACAAAAGTAGTGAAGAAGCTGTACGAGGGTGCGGTGCTTGCTTCTATTGCTTGTGCACCATCTGCGCCTATTCGAGAGAAAAAACGGAAACATGGGTGCAAGGGTAAAAGTGCTTGGCTCGACAAACACCCTGCAATCGTCCATGAGATTAAATCGACGCTCCGGGATGCTCGGTCAGCTGGACATGCCCTAAATTCAAAGATCATCCGCCGTGAGATTCGTGGGGTCATTGCTCGGCACGCCCCAGATGAAATCGAACGGATGGCTACATGTGCTTTTGCTCGGTCGTGGGTCCGTCGTTTTATAAAGAGAGAGCTTGGGTGGACGTGGCGTAGCGGAACTACTACTGCGCAGAAAGTTCCGGATGACTACGAGAAAAAGATCCTTACTTTCCATCGCCGTGCGGCATGCATGGTGAACCTGTACGGCATCAAACCCTTCATGGTACTAAATGGGGATCACACCGGCATCCGGCTTCTTCCCTCAGCAGGTCACACGTACGCGCCTACGGGGTCCGAGGACATCCAGATCGTGGGCCTCGAGGACAAACGTGCCATCACCGCGCTTGTCACATCGTCCATGACCGGAGAACTCCTGCCGATGTAGCAGATTTTCGGCGGGAAGACCTCTCGCTGTCTTCCACGTGGAGTTCACGCCGAGGCCCTCATCGACGCTGGTTGGAACCTGACGTGCACGCCCTCCCATTGGGCCAACGCTGACACGACAACAGAGTAGATGCGCACCATCGTCCACCCGTACTACAAGCAGACGTGTGCGGCGCTGGGGGTCCGCAAGGGCGAGGCAGATCTGCTGCTCGTTCTCGATACTTGGCGTCCGCACGCGTCCACTTCTTTTCAGCTCTGGCTGCAGGACAAATTCAATTTCATGCACACTGTTTACATTCCTGTAGGATGCACATTGAAAGCGCAGCGTGTTGACATGGGCATCATTCGCCCGCTAAAGAACAAACTGGAAGAACATTTTTCGATGTGGCGTGCGGAGCGTAGTCATGAGGGGGGACGATGCACATCGGCATGAAAGACCTCAAGGAGGAGGCATGCGCATGGTTCATCCATGCATGGGACTACATGCGTGAGGCGGAGCCCATGGTAAAAAACGCATGGGCTCGCTCGGATTTCACTCGTGTATTCGATCCGGCATTCCGTCGTGATGGAGTCCCATACGTCGGCGAGCTTCTGTTCCATGTCGAGGCATGTGGAGAGCGCCAGAACTAATGGCCACATAATCAGCCTCAGTAGTGTTACACTCAATGCAGCCTTGCTTGCCGTTGCACCAGGATACAGTGGTTCCGCTAACAAGGAAGATCCAACCAGTACGACTCTTACCGTCCGGACTGCCGGCCAAGTCACTATCGGTGTATCCCATTGCCACAACGGATGACTGTCGACGGAACATGAGGCCTTGTCGTGGGGTAGAAACGACGTAGCACAGTACTCGGATCGTGGTCCCAAAGTGGAGGTGATGTGGCTCCTGA
This sequence comes from Penium margaritaceum, assembly GCA_023375785.1. Classification (NCBI taxonomy): domain Eukaryota; kingdom Viridiplantae; phylum Streptophyta; class Zygnematophyceae; order Desmidiales; family Peniaceae; genus Penium; species Penium margaritaceum. The sequence goes on from SZWC01005236.1 coordinate 139,839, forward strand.
GAGAACTGTACAAGGAGGTTAGAGTCGAACACAATTTCTGGACGCGTCGTCATCGCCATGAACATTAGTGACCCGATGACGCACAAATACGTTGTCACGTCTACTAGATCATCCACGACGGCTAGATCAGAGCTATTGAGCATCGCCTAACCATTGGGCGACATGAGTGAGGATGCTTTCGGCACGAAAGGCAGGTCCTCAGCGAAGCGCTTGGACGTAGGTGACGTGATGGACATGCAGGATGCCTATAGAGCGGTCATGCTCAAGCTCCATACCCAAAAAGACTCGTGCTGGCCCGAGGTCCTTCATTTGGTAGGCAGCATGCAACAGGTCCTTGACCCGCTGGATGGCGGTTGCATCCGACGATGCGATGAGCTGGTCAGCGACATAGATCAGAACATCGACGAGGGTCTGACCTTGCGGACTGATGAAAGACGTGGGGTCGGCAGAGCTGCAAAGGTGACCGCCGCTGAGAAGCGTACAGCTCATCTCATGGTTCCAGGAGCGTGGTGACTTCTTCAAGCCATAAAGGGACTTCCACAACTTCCAAACCTTGCCGGAGCCATGGTTGAAGCATGGAGGCTGCACCATGTAGAGCTCCTCGCCCTCCAGTGAACCATGGAGAAAGGTGTTTCTCACATCCATCTGATGAAGTTCCCACTCGTGTGTTGGGCAACTAGGCTGAACAACGCTCAGCTGGTGGAGAACCGACCGACTGGGGTGAAGATTTGGTCATAGTCGATCCGAAGGACCTAAGAAGACCCCTTGGCTGTGAGACGGGCCTTGTACCTGTCTGAAAGCGACAGGGGCGTGGAGATTAGGACTTGCATGGCTTGGAATAATCCCAGGTGTGATGAATGACGTGTGTGCTTAGTGGCGTGTGCATTGTGCAGGTTTCACTCATGTTCTAAGGCGTGATCCACTAGACTCCATGTGTACCTCAACCAAGTTCCCAATTCATTGAGGCCTGCGAAACCTTAGGGCAACCAATGGTGACGGCTACAGCGATCGCCAACACGTACGCTAGTATGTGTTTGGTCGCTGGATTATGGTTGATGTATTCATTCGCAAAGTTGATGAAAAAATAGGAGTAGTTGAGAGCGTATGTCGTAAACCATTCATTCCAAACATTTATTTTTATTTGAACAAAAATCCTACCATCGCTCGTACCCATGACCTCGTTTCCACCAACGGTCTGGTGAAATGCTGGTACACTTCGTGGCATCGTGCTACAAACGTTGTCTGCTTATTTGCCTCACGGCAGGCGGGGTACATGATTTCGCACCATGCCTCTGTCAGGTCAAAAACCTTCGAAGCGCAGGTTTCAGGCTAAAATAACAAAAGCGTTAACCGTTTGAGGTGTAATTTTCTAAACGCATGCATGAGGTGAAGAATGCGTCAATACATCCATATCTGTATCTATATCTTTATCTATATCTATATCTATATCTTTCTCTATATCGATATCTATATCCATATCTATATCTTTACCTATATTTGTATCTATATCTATATGTGTTTGTATCTAAATCTATACCTATATCCATATCTATATCTATATCTATATCTATATCTATATCTATATCTATATCGATATCGATATCGATGTCGATATCTATATCGATATCGATATCGATATCGATATCGATATCGATATCTATATCTATATCTAGATCTATATCTATATCGATATCGATATCGATATCGATATCGATATCGATATCGATATCGATATCGATATCGATATCGATATCGATATCGATATCGATATCGATATCGATATCGATATCGATATCGATATCGATATCGATATCGATATCGATATCGATATCGATATCGATATCGATATCGATATCGATATCTATATCTATATCTACATCTACATCTACATCTACATCTACATCTACATCTACATCTACATCTACATCTACATCTACATCTACATCTACATCTACATCTACATCTACATCTACATCTACATCTACGTATACATCTACATCTACATATACATCTACATCTACATCTACATCTACATCTACATCTACATCTACATTTACATCTACATCTACATCTACATCTAGGTATACGTCTACGTCTACGTCTACGTCTACATCTACATCTACATCTACATCAACATCTACATCTACATCTACATCTTCATCTACATCTACATCTACATCTACACCCACATCTACATCTACATATACATCTACATCTACATCTACATCTTCATCTACATCTACATCTACTTCTACATCTACATCTACATCTACATCTACATCTACATCTACATCTACATCTACATCTACATCTACATCTACATCTACATCTACATCTATATCTTTATCTATATCTATATCTATATCTATATCTTTATCTATATCTATATCTATATCTATATCCATATCCATATCCATGTCTATATCTATATGTATTTCTATATATTTATCTTTATTTAATATCTATATCTATGCGTACATCTTATTCTATATCAATATCTATATATATCTATGTATATCCATGTATACAGAGATCTATATCAATAGCCTTATCCATACGTATATGTATATCTTTATCTATACCCATCCGCTGATCCATAACCATATTAATCTGTACATTTATACCTATATTTGTATCTATGTCAATATTGTTTTCGTTTCTGAAGTGCAATATGTGTACATAACTACTTATATTCACATATTTTTATCGATATACATATTGATTTCTTGATCAGACCATGGATTAAGTCTTTTGTGTTGGACTTGCAATCTTTTCATTTTCTGGTACGTTTTGGATCCTTATTGAGATTATTCCACCGGTTGCAGCTTTCCTCATCTTATGTTCCTTTTTGGTATATCCTATACGTTTTCGTCTCACGGATTTTGAAGTTCGGAGCGTGCTTTGGTGTTGATGTCCTCTGTATCGCACGCCGGCCTCTCCTCATGGCTTGAACGGGCTCTGGACTGTGGGCGATTGGACGGGATGGGTTGAGGGTCGGAGACCCTCAATCAGTACGGTTTTGGCCCAGTGGGCCAAGCTTTTCGTATCAATTCGTTACATTGGTATTAGAGCGCCAGGGTTCGAGTCCCTCTGTGGATGCCGAGGCAGGTCCACTCCTAGGTGGGAGGAGTGTAGCGCGGGCCAGCCTCTCCTCATGGCTTGAACGGGTCCTGGATTGTGGGCGATTGGACGGGATGGTTGAGGGTCGGAGACCCTCAATCACTACGGTTTTGGGATAGGGTAGCAGTCGTCCATATATGATGAGATTAGGATGCGGCATATATGAAGCATCAGATTCCTAAGTCGACATTTCTCATGTATGCGCTCACAAAACAGGTCCCTGCAAACATCAAGATCTTCGCTCGATAGTTCTTATAGATGCGTGTCGTTTTCGCGGCAGCTCGGATATATTTGCCCGTCGTTTACACCCCGCTGCATTTCCGCCTAAAAGACAGTGAAGACTTAATCCACGCGCGTTAACCGGAACATGTAGGCATACAAGCGCACTAACGAATGGAACGTCCTATACGCGTAGTAAATCAGGCGCAAGCGGTCACTTCTCCGCGCTGGAGACTAAGGGGCCGCGCGCGTATATGACATCTTCAGAAGGGAAATCATGAACAACGTGCGCATAAGTTACTAGTAAGAGAATAAACAACATTTTCTACAGGTTCGAAACCGTTTCACAATCCAACTATACGGAGGAAAGAATTTCACATACGAAAACAAATGGCAAAGCCGCCAGAACATCCGAACATCGATCATCTAAGAAGCCATGGGTAAAATACAACGTTGTCTAGGAAAATGTCCTCACAACCTTCTGGAGGGCAATATGAAGAAACGATAAAACGAATGAACAATGGGTCAAAATGTGAGAACTATGCAAATACAATTTATCTGTTCCAGAGAACAGATAAATGGACGCACCTTCATCATTTATGCCACGAATTGGATGAAAACACGAACAAAAATATAAAACTTTGACTTAAAGAAGGAACAATTGACATACGAGTGAACTCCTTAGAATCAAAGAAAAGTAAGTTGAAACAAATCAATAGAAGACAAACGCACATGGATTATTTTGCAAACATTTCTACATTTTCATGAAAATATAAGAGACTAACATTACATTACAAAATTGTTAGAATAAAAAAATTATCCTAGCTAATAGAGAATGAATTTGTAAAATGTTTTATAAACAAATAGATAAAAGTAAAGAAATAAATATGGATATTTTGAAAACAATGAATATAATATAATGAATATAATAATACTAATATTGATATGTATATGAATCAATATCAAGATATATATTACGAAAATGTATACACATATAGATATAGCTCTAAATATAGATAAAAATATGTATATGGATATACATATGGATATGGATATAGATATAAAAAAAATATCTGCACATATAGATGTAGATATCAATTTAGGTATGGTTACATATGGTATGGATATAGATATAGATATTGACATAGATACAAATAAAAATCTAGGTGGAAACTTATATATAGATATATATAAAGAAATATATAAAGATATATATAAATATGGAGATAGATATAGATATAAATATAGATAAAGATATAGATATGTATACATATATGGATATAGATATATATAGAGATATAGATATAGATATAGATAAAGATATACATATAGATATGGATATAGATACAAATATAAAAATAGATATAGATCTAGATATAGATATAGATATAGATATAGATATAGATATAGATATAGATATAGATATAGATATAGATATAGATATAGATATAGATATAGATATAGATATAGATATAAATATAGATATAGATATAGATATAGATATAGATATGGATATAGATATAGATATAGATATAGATATAGA
>SZWC01005237.1:38004-55726 GCA_023375785.1 Penium margaritaceum
AACAACAACAACAACAACAACAGCAACAACAACAACAACAACAACAACAACAACAACAACAACAACAACAACAACAACAACAACAACAACAACAACAACAACAACAACAAGAACAATAACAACAACAATGAAAACAACAGCAACAACATCTTTAGTTGGAACAACATCAGCAACAACAACAAAAACGTGAATTGAAAAAGCATTGGCCAGTCGAAAAGCCCTAGGAAACAAAGCCTATGAATATTGATAGCAACTCAATTCTTTTAGTGAAACAGCTTATGGGGTTGCATCTACCCCATTCTAGCCTTCTCTTTTCACCATTTGGTGCGTGCACAATTGCTCATGAAGAATTGAATCGTCAGTACCCAGCATCACGCCAACCTATTCTTGCACTGCCTGCCTGATCGGCCTCACTCTTGTAGAAATTTTCTGTGTATTTTCTCATTTCAAAATGAACTTCACCTTCAGGAGCATCAGCCATCTCCGCTACATTATTCCATAGAGCAGAATGCATAGAGGGTGTCATAACAGCAGTATTGGAACAAGCGGATGCTATAAAATCCAACTAAGCTACCAATGCATAAAATAGTGCAAGTGCTGGTATCCTTCCGGATTGCCCCAGCGTTATCCTCTCTAACCGCAACCTCCTTTGTTTCTGCAACAACACTCTTACTCTCTCCCTCTGTTGTAACATGATAAAAAACACCCAAACCAGCACTTTTCCCGTTCTCATAAACTTTTTGTATCATTCGCAGAATTCATATCATCAGTGGTTACCGTCCTTTTGACCATCTTTTTTGGCTCAACAATGCGAATCATCTGTATTGGCTCCATTGTTGTTGCCTCCATTGCTACTGCTCTTCCTAGGGAAGCTCATGCTAGCCTCATTCCTTGTAATCCCCACAAAGGGCCACTTCCTCGAGATAGTGTGCCCTTCGCCAATGAGTCAGACAGCTAGACAACACACCAGAATTCATCTCCAAGTTTTCCATCCTCCTCGCGAGCATGGCAAGCCAGGATGGACACATCAACAAGCTCAAAGTGGAGCTTAAGCATGTGCATACCAAAAGTGATTGTAACACAGGAGGGAGGCTTGGTCGAGGAGACCTCACGTGCTTCCTTCATAGCAACAGTTGCATCCAAAGTGCCCGCATGTCTTCCTCAGCATCAATAACAGGTTTGTGCTGATGATACTTTAGGTACACATGCCTTTGGTGTTACTACCTCTCACCATGTGGAAACTTCACTTCCAGTTCAACAACATTACTTCGACACTCTCCCATCCCTGTTCAACAATGAATTTCAGTTGTCAACTTGGGAGATCAAGTACAGCATCTTGGCCCAGGGCTGCATCTATAGGAGTACTACCTCAAGTTCAGCACTGCTTGGATATTAACATTCCTTCACTCAAAATTTACGGATGCGGTGCGGGCACTCGTCCCTACTACATCGCCATAACTCATTAAGGAGGCTTACACCCATGGTTCCAATCCCGCTTGTGGAACCCCTGCCGATCTCATTACGACTTGGTCGCTACTCTGCCATCAATAGACACTGACCAGTCAAGCTTATCAAACCCAACTGACTGTTTGCTTCAACACACTTATCTTGCATGCCGACAACAGCGCAAACCCCTAGTGGAGCTGCAACCTTTGCTTACTCCGTGAGTTTTCTATCACTGCCACGGACAGCTCCCTGCTGGTCTTGGGAGAGGTATCTCAAAGTGAGAAGGAGGAACGGTCTAAAGGTGAGGGGAAAACGGACCTGGGGAGGTTTCTGAGAACAAAATGTTTTCAGTACATCAATTTCAGCCAAGTAACCTTCATCAGTACTGTGGATGAAACTAGAAAGACACGGCCGCTAGAGTAGTGACGAGAGGTCCAAAAGCAAATAGACAACAGTTCGCAGGTCCTAAGCACCTCCACATGAAATGGTGATCACTCACATAACCTAAAGTTCATGAGGTAGGTACCTAGTATTATGGGTAACCTCCATGCCAATGTAGCGCAGCGAAAGATTACAATAGGACTAACCAGCTGGAGGCCTCATGAGAAACGCCAAAGGCGTAAACCTATAGACATACCTTCTAACTTTTTATAAAAGCAGGTCTTGAGTACAAGTGGTCTATTGGTGGTTGACTTTGGACCTTGGCTCATACACTTTAACTAAAAAATCTGAGTTTTGCATTGAACAAGATAAACCTGTGCAGAAAATGTTAGCTAGGAGAAATCGAGGACATTTGTGGGCTTGTAGTCATGCCCAAAACTATCTCTTGCTGCTCAGTATCTTAGCAGCGGATGATGATCCTGAAAGATATCATTTTAGCTTAAAAAAGAAGAATGGTTTCTGGCAGCCCATAGGATAGTAGCTGCAAAAGGAGAGATAAACGTACCAATTCATGAGTTTTCGCAATGATTCTATTGTTAGACTCTTTCAGGTATTGAAACTCTTACTTCTCTAGAATGGAAGACTCCAACAAGTCATGCTTCAACTGTGTTTTCTTGTCGATTTTGTTGAAAGTACTAAGGAAAAGGAAGACAGAGGACATGTCTCCTGCATCAAGCATCGTCGATGTACCGACGGTGGAGAAGTGGTCACACCTTGCATCCAAGAAGAACCTCTCATAAAAAAAGCTCATAAATTACGTGGCAAAGGTCAATGAAATGGACATACCCATGCAGTTTCTTTAAACTACTTGTCGATGATGTCCTGTTTCTCCGAGGATTTATTCACCAACCATGAGAGAAATAGGACGACAAATGAAGTCGTCGGGTTTTATGTTGGTGGAGAAGTCATTGGATGAAGTTGAGTGCCCTTGGAATTAGAATGTTGGGAAAAAGGGAGACACAATTGCACTTCTCCAAGATCACCCTTTGTGGGAGATATAACATTTTATTTATTTGTTTTGTGATGTCATGAAGGTTGGTTGCTTGTGTCTAGACCACCGGGTGAACTCCACTATCCAACCACGTTGAAAAGTTTGACGTATTTCAACTTTGGCAAGGCGCGATGGGCCTCCCAACAGCTGGGCACTTGTGAACTTTGAAGAGACAATAGAAGGTTGCAGGCTACTAACCGTCTTTGGGCTATTGGAGGAAGTAAGAAAAGAGGGAGTTGGGGAGCAAGCATGAATTTGCACAACCCTCTTTGATTTGTAGTAGCTGAGCTTTGATGTGGTTAATGTTGCTGATTTCTTAGATGTAAGTGCAATCGTCATGCAAATGAGAGATTGACTCATTGATGTAATGGCTGCGGACATCATCAACAGCCTTATCTCCAAGTTGGCAGACCTTCATGATGCCCTTCCCACAGTGCTACAACATATTGTTGCCGAGTTGGTTCTTCCCGGCTCACCCTGTGGATTTGGTGCAATGTGAGATTTGACCTTTAAGTGACTCGATAAATGGTTGAAAAGCCTCCAAAACTGGTGCTTCACATATTTTGTCATCCGGTTTGTATCCTTATGTACACCCGCATGCCTAGCTACATCCCGCGCGATTCACCCTATCCATCCTGACACTAAAGTAGCACTTGTCACAAAGGCAAGAAGGACAAGGGCAAGGGTAAGGGCATAGAGAATAGTTCCTTCAACTTTTCCTCATCCACTGACATGGTTCAATCCTTCTTTTCAAACTGGTGCTCTCTTTAGCAGTGAGCACACAAGTGTTGCATCAATCCAGGTTATGCCCGTCTCAACGCCAACACATGCACCCACTAGGCTCACACTGCTGGGCACTTCACCACTTGTGCTGCCCAGGGACCATCATCGTCAAGTTGTTCCTCCCAGCATACTTCATCTACCATGGCCTTCCACACGACCATCAGTCTGCCACCGACTGTCAGTCGTCTTGTGGCTGGGAGCCNGTCAAGGCATTGGTTTCGCCTTCCACACGACCATCAGTCCCAGTGCTGGCTTGTTTTTGTCTGATGTCCTCGTTGTGCCCGCCCTTGAAATCAACATCAAATCTGTTACAACCTTGGATGACCGACGTATGGAATCATCCTCTTCACGTGATCTTGGGATGATATCTATGTGGTTTATTTGCCAGGCTGCCTTGTGTGGCAGCAAGTGCAATGAGATTTACAGTGATCCACTTATTCCCCATCCCACCCAATGTTCCATTGAGCTTCCTCTTGTACACATTGCACCTCATCTCTCTCCCATAGACATTCCTTTCTCCATTGCCATCTCTGCAAAGTTCACAACGCTTATGTTCTAGCATGCCCTCGTCTATGTGGATATCATGGGGCCCTTACCTGAAGACTTCCGTGGCATTCGTGACTTCTTGTCATGTATTTTTTCTCATTCATGACGTTTCCCATGACTGCTAAGGCTTGGCTCTTTGTCATGAGAATAGCTTTGGCCCTTGCATTGAGGATTGGGTTCCCTAGAACCAACATGCGTGTCGTAAGAAGCTTTGAGTCTTTTGGAATGATCTTGGTTGTAAATTCTTTGGCCCTAATTCTCATTGGCTTCAGTCTGAAAAGGTGTATATGTAGCCCTATGCTTCACAAACACCCATTAAATCACAGTCTCCTATCACTAGAACCGGAGACTCACTAATTGTGTTTGCATCGTTCTTGTTGAGTTTGGGGCTTCTCTTGTCTTTGCCTGTGAAGCGATATTCTACATGTACCAAACGCAAGGGAAACTTGGCCCACGGGGCCAAAACCGAGGTAGTTGAGGGTCTCCAAACCTCAACTCATCCCATCCTCCGCCCCACAGGCCCGGTCCAGTCCAAGCCACGTGGCATAGTGGCACTGCACTACATGCCTTGCGATTGGAACAGAGTCCCTCATGGTCCACTCCCTCACCATTTCACCCCCTTTCAACTTTGGTCCCAACGTGTCTACTCTTGTCTTGTTTCCGTCTACATGGCTTTTGATTGGCTCCCCAAAGACATCTGTGTTAGGAAGCTCTCCCCTCGCAGTATTCTTTGCACCTTTCAAATATCTCCAATGTCCAACACCTGACCCTTCTAAGATCCCGAGAACCTGATTTCTGTCAGCTCTCACGAAGTTCTCTTCTTTGGTTCATCTTTTGTAGCATTCTTGATGATCTACCGTCCACATCCACCTTTAACCCTCCCTGTTGTCTTGGAAAGGGTGTTCCTAGAGTGTTCCTTTTGGGTTTTCTGTGTTTACTTAGCATAGAAAACTCTAAATCCGCAAATGGTGATTCAAGGGTCAAAAAAGAAAAACAAGGCTAATGGCTCGATCATGATTCTCATGATGTTGAGGGTGATACATCACCCCATTCGTTTCGCTCAACCGGCAAGGGCATGGCCATCAAAATGGACATGGCGTTACTTTTCTTTGTGTTCTGGACATAGCTGCGCTGCCATTCAACTCATGTATACCTCAACGTTATGTTGACGCTTCTGCGCATGTATCAGCTTTTACGCCAAAAACATCACCTCCAAACGACCTATCCTCAATGAAAAGGGCCCTCTTTCTTCCTCTACAAATGCCCATAAGGCTTGTTTATCTACGGTTCCTCTTCCAGGTCATCCTCTTCTTCCATGTCAACCACTAGTCTTGCAACAAGCGTCACCTTTGTCCATGCCTTTATAACTCAAGCACCACCACTTTTTGCATCCATCGTATGATATCCTTGTTGCGATTTGTGACGTTCCTTTCAACCTGTACAGTTTGTTATGACCACTCGGCCGTGTCCATACCCGTGCAGATCCCTGATGCGGATCTTGTTGGCACCGGTGCGTTGTCTGGTGGCGGAATACCAGCTTGGAGCTGACCGACGAGCGTCCCAGAGCTCTGGACGCTGCCCGAGACCTCCTACAGTTTTTGTGTAGCACGTAGGAGTTAACGGTGGACTAGCCGTGGGCCCAATTTGCATGATTTTGCATTACGTGTCCACCGTTTGATGCCGGATTCATGCATGTGACCATTCGTAGCGTCCGGCTTGTGATTTTGCATGTCTAGGTTCATACGGCATAGCGGTCTGACATGTCTGTAGTGAGTAATAGCCAAAAGAGTGCTTTTGGGCCGGTTTTAGGACAGATCTTGTGCTGCCCTATGCGACACCCGCTGTGCATCGTGGCATGTACTTGTGCCATGGAACTTTCATGTGTCATCATTCTCTACAAATGCTATTGAAGAATCATGACACTTTGCCTTGTGTCTCCTAGCCAGACCCTTGCCGTTGTGTGTACGACTTGTGACTGTCGTCACTGTCTCACCTGGCACTGCTCAACCGTGAGACAGTGACTGTCGTCACTGTCTCACCTGTCACCGGCTGTAATCCTAGGAAGCTTTCACGCATCTTCTCATGGTATCAGAGCGGTAAGACGTTTCTCGCCGAGCTGCACAGAAAAGATGCTACAGAGCAGTAGCACTGAGCATCACCGCTACAGCCGATCCACAGGGACCTGTCGACGACAGCCGTCGGCCGTAGAGGTCACCCACCTTTAGCACGTGAGAGTGCATCAACAGCACCCGCTAGAAGCAACAGGCGACAGCTGCAACAGGTGGCAGTCGCTAGCAATTGCTGACATTGGTACTAGCAGTGGCGGTAGCTGAAGGCTGCCGCAGCAGGCGGTGGCACATAGCAGCAGAAGCAGCGCACGATAGCAGTAGCGAGCAGTAGGAGCAGTGTGCAGCACCGCTGTGCAGCGGTTGGCAACAGCAGCAACAGCAGCAACAATAGGAGCACAGCAGAGCAGCAGCACAAAAGCAACGTGTGGCGGTAGCAACGCGTAGTAGCCGAAATGTGTAGTAATAACAGTAGTAGTACGTAGCTGTTTCCACAGCTGCGCACGTAGCCGCACGACTCCTACTACAGTTCTCGACGCAATAGCAGTAGTAGTCGAGCGGAAGCTGCTCAAAGCTTCCACGCAGCTTCCGTGTAGCTTCCACGTGGCTGTTGCGAAGCCACCGCCCCCGCGCAACAAGGCAACAACTACGAGGGTTGTACAAAAACAAAAGGAGGGTTGTCTTGACGTCAACATTTTTATTGCTGATGTCATCATATCTCTTCTAACGTCAGCAAACCCTTGCTGACGTCAGCACTTGTCCTGGTTGGAAAAGTCAAAAGTTGCCAGTGTTTCAACTCGTCGAAAAACGCTGATTGTTTTGCAAACCAACCAGTTTTACATCCTGGTCCATACTGAGCGCTAACATGGCTCCGGCCGGTGATAAGGGCAAAAGACCACTAGATCCCTCTTCTTCCTCCTCAAGGGTCATGAGCCCGCACTCGCAAGCTATTGAGGAATTGCGGAGCGAGCAGGACAAGATGCGCCATATGCAGTAGCAGCAGACTGGCGCCATCCGACGCTCACAAAGCTTCCTCGTGGTCAGTCCATGGCCCTAAAACAGACCTCCGAGGGAGCGGTCGATGTCACACCCTCCGCACAGGAGTCAGTACCAACACCGGTGACAGGATCAGGATGCGATCCGCCATCTTTCGATCCTTGGGATGAGGACCCCGACATGCCAAGCATGGAGGGCGGCTCTCACGGAAGTGAGATTCGCGTGCTTCAGGAGCATCTCCGCCGACTCCAGACGAGCTCACGGCCCCCACAAATGTCTTGTTCCTCTCTTCCCGAGATTCGATCCTTGCCTGATCTCCACCCCAGTGATTTTCCCCTTCCCGATGTCTTCCCCATCCCTCATCCTTCTCAGCCTGTGGTTGCTCTCCCTACGGAGCGGCAATCCAAGGATTTTGAGACAACGCCCCCACGGTATGTCAGCGAGGACGGTTCCGACTGTTGGGAGATCCTTTTCTAGGTTTGGGCCACTACAGAGGGAATGTGGCCATACTACCACAGCCCGTATCAGATTGCGGATCGAGCACAGGTGCTGACAGCAGCTAGGGCGATACACGGACTCCTTTACGCCACGCCGCGCGAGACAGTCGTAGACTTCAGCTCGTTCCTTGGAGAGGCCGGTACAAGCACAAGTGCTGATCCACACGGAGGCTAGGACCTGGCATTATGCTTGCTTGCTGCAAAGATGCATGCCACCCACGTTGCCTGCATTCGTGCTTTTCACTCTCTTTATCAGGGACCTGCCGAGTCTGCAGTCGACTAATGGCGACGCGCCATGCGCATCTACACGCGCCTTGGAACCTCAGGAGGTACACAGTTGTGGACACTCCACACGATCATGCTCGGAGTTTATCTTGAGCACGCAGACAACTTCGCGAGGTATAGCAACGTCGTGCTTGAGCCCTTCTCCACCTCCCTGCAGCTTCTTCCCTGGGCGCATCAGCTTTTTCTTCAGGTGACTTCCGCCCGTGAGGCAGCCGTGGCTCATCTGGAGAGTCCCCTTGCTATAGCTGTCATCGCGTCACCACCAACGTCCCTTTTGTAGTCTCCTCCTCCATCCTCTGGCACGTCCTCCTCTTCCTCTTCCACCCCGATTACCCAAACTCATACACAAGGTGTGGCAATAGCAGCACAGGGAAGAAAGGGGAGACGGAGGCGCGGTTTGGGCCAGCAGCAGCCACAGCAGCAGCAGTCACAATAGCAGTAGTCATCGGGTAGTAGCAGTGGACGCTCTTTTCAGTGCTGCAACTGTGGAGGCGCTTATCGCTACAACGAGTGCCAGCAGCCGCTCGTCTGGGTGCGGATCACTCGCGGGCTAGAGGCCGTGCATGCACTATGGTCTACGTCACACAGCACATCCTCTGGATGCGTGGCGACAACGACCGCAACAGTTCTCGCGTCACCATTGGCAAGCAGTGGCGACACAGACCCATGTGGGCGCACTATCGCCGAATTCCGTCACCTTCTGGTGCTTCACTTTCATAGAGGTGCGAGTGTGTTGTCACAGCCGAGTGGTCCATAGACTATTTGTTCTCTGTCCTTGTCGCTCGTGATGACTCGTGTGGGGGGGCAAAGCTGGCATGTGATGATAATGGGCCGAACAGTACTGATTGGATTCAAGAGTCTCACCTTTGAACCCAGACCCACTTGAATGCACCATCGCCGAGCTTCGACACCTTTTGGTGCTTCGCTTTCGGGGAGGTGCGAGTGTGTTGTCATAGCCGTGTGGTTCACAGACTGTCTGTTCGTCTGTTCTTGTGCCTCGAGATGACTCATGTGGGGAGGCACAGTCGTCATGCGATGATGATGGGCCTGAATGTACAGATTGGATTCATGAGTCTCACCTTTGTGCCCTTCGTTGTTCCTCCTTACCTGTTGCCCAACGCCTGTCTGAGGCCGAGTGTTCCATTACCCGTTGTACAGTGACGTCTTCCAGTAGTGATCGTGGTGGCACTTGGATCATTGATTCTAGTGCCACTCATCACATGACGTGTCGGCGTAGTGACTTCATTGTTCTCGGTCCAGTTGCGTGTGTTCGTTCTGTCCGCACATGCTCTGGTCAGTCCTTGCGGGTCCAGGGTGTTGGGGTTGTGTGCTTCCATGGTCCGTCTGGCCCCCTGTATCTTTCCGAGGTGCTTTTTGTACCTGACCTTGAGCTCAGTTTGCTTTCTGTACGCTCCTGCACATTGATGGGACTCTCTGTGGAGCACATTGCAAAATCCGCGCCGGTGACTGCTATTGACACCCATTGCGTTGTTCTTTGTGCCTCTGTTGTGGATGACCTATATCGCGTCTCTCGGATTTCTCCTCCTCCTTGCTGCCCCTCCCCTCCTGCTCATGTTTTTTTCACTGACGTTCTGTTTGCTAAGCACCAACAATGGCTTCATCATCGTTTGTGTCATGTGGGCTCCGACACTGTGTCGAAGCTCATTTGGACACAGTCCACACTCGGTCTTGACGCGGCTTCCTTTGAGAAGCTGCCCAAGACCGACTGTCTCTTCTGCGCTGAAGGTAAGATGCATTGTTGCACTTACCCTGACTCTCGTTCTCGCGCATTGCACCCTCTCGAGTTAGTCCATTCGGACCTTCTCGGTCTTCACACTGTCGATTCTCTGTCCGATCGGGGTCGATACATCCTGACCCTGATGGATGACTTCACCCAGATGCGGTGGGTATACAGCCTGCGCCAGAAGAGTGATGCCGCTCTTGCAGTCTGTCTGTGGCTAGTAATGGCTGAGCGTGAGTCCCGCCACACGCTTCATACCTTTCGCTCGGATCGCGGTGGCAAGTTTTTTGGCCAGATGGAGAGTTTCTTCGCCAAGCACGGGGTTTTTCACCAGGTCTTCGCTCTTGCTACTCCTCAGTAGAGCGGTGTCTTTGAGCGCTGGAACCGCACCATGGAGGATTCCATTTGCGCTATGCAGTCTGAGTGCGGTCTCCCTAAGTCCTTCGCCTTTGAAGGATTTGCCTACATGACTTGGGTCTAGAACCGCCTCAAGCACGGTCCCCTTCCGGACCACGTCACACCGTACAAGCTTTGGTTTGGCCACCGTACTCACCTGCACCTTGCTCGTGTCTGGGGGTCCTTGGCTTCTGTGTGGTACACTAAGGACCAGCAGGGGTCCAATGTCTCACCGCGAGGTCGCTTGTGTGTCTTCGTCTACATCTCCCTGCGGTCGAAGGCCTCGCATTTTTGGGATCCTGCTCGTCGTCACATCGTTGAGTCACACGATGCGCTCTTCTTTGAGTATCTCACCTACGGTGATCTGACATCGATCACGTTGTTGTCTGTCATGCACGTTCCCACATGTGAGGCTTCTTGATGGATGGGGGAGTCTGAGCCTGCGAGGACCTCTCGCCCTGCTGATGTGTTTGTTCAAGCTCCCTCCATTTCTCTGTCTCTGGCCCTTGATGACCCAACGATCATCGCAGTAGGCCCAGAGACCCCTCTAGCACAGCCGGCTACTACCCATTTTCCCTCGCACCCCACACGTACCCATGATTCTTTACTTGTGTCCGCCAGTAGTCCTGCCTTTGTGTGTGGTCCTGCCTCACTTGCCTCACCCAGACCCATGTCTCCCACACACGTATCTACTCACACGGCATCACCAGCCCCTTTGCCTCTGATCTCACTAGCTGTGGTCGTGCCTGTCTCTGAGCCTAAGGTGCACCCCTCGAGCCTGGGTTACTCACGTGAGCCCGGCGGCCGTCTTCGACTATTGGACTCCGGAGTCCAGCGAGCGTCAGGTCCCGCATCTAGGCGCTCCACTCGCAGCATCGCGAGAGGTGATCTTGACACAAAGGCCCTAGGCCTGAGTGTCCGCACTGAGCACAAAGAGGTGGATCCAGCGTGCCCCGTAGGACACGATCTTGTCACTCGCGAGTTTCATATCTCTTGTGATGCAGCAGCTGGCCTTGTGGTCGTCAGATCTAGCACTGAGGTGCGTTCTCTTACTACGCAGAGTTGTCCCTCTATGGCGCCTGATCCGAGCACACTGAGGGAAGCTCTCACATTTTAGGATTCTGATGCAAGGGGTGCTGCTTGCGAGGATGAGCTTCACACCATACGAGAGCATGGAGTTTGCGAGCTAGTTGACATTCCACCTGGAAGGAAGGCTATTCAAGTCAAGTGGGTCTTTCGTAAGAGACTGCAACTGGATGGCTCACTTGAACGCCACAAGGCTCGCTTGTTCGTCAAGGGGTACTCTCAGATTGGGGACGTTGATTACATTGACACCTTTGCCCCTGTCAGCCGCATGAGCTCATCTCGCACTCTGTTTGCTGTGGTAGCCCAGCATGACAAGGAACTGCACAAGATGGATGTGAACAATGCGTTCCTCCATCGCTCTATGGATGAGGAGATTTACGTGGCCTAGCCACCAGGCTTTGAGGATGGTGCAAGTCCTTGTACGGACTCAAGCAGTCTCCTTGGTGCTGGAACCAAGAGATCACAGGCACTCTGACTCATACAGGATATGTACAGAGCGAGGCAGTTCCCTCTCTCTTCATCCCACAGGCGCCTGAGCGGTTCACTGCCATCCTGGTCTATGTGGACGACTTCCTCATCGCATCTCCCTCCATGGAGGCCGTGAAGGAGGCCACGGCGGTTCTCCAGACTGCCTATAAGATGAAGGACCTTGGTCCTGCAGCGGTGTTTCTTAGCATGGAGATCGTACGAGACCACAGACGCCGGACGCTTCTGTTGCATCAGGCCTTATACTCATGCGTTGTGGGGGAGCACTTCAGTGACCTCCTTGGCATAGTGCCCACGGCCTCCACACCTCTCACACCTCATGGGCATAATACACTGTAGGTGGATGATCCCACACAGTAGGGGGAGATAGTGGATGTGACCTTGAACCTTCGTCTCATTGAATCTTTGATGTACCTGGCCACTACCACACGCCCCGACATCGCCTTCGCCGTTAACCTCCTTGTATAGTTTTTGCAGGCTCCACGTGCTAGAGCCCTTCATGCGGCTGTGAGAGTGGTGCGGTACGTGGTCTTCACACCGTACCTCATAATCTGTTTTCGCCGGCAGTGTTCCATAGTCCTTGACGGCTACACCGACAGCGACTAGGCTTGGAGTCCATATGGATGCAATGGCACCGGTTACGTGTTCTTTCTCGGTGGAACCACTATGTCCTGGCGTAGTGGGAAGCAGGGCTGCATTGCACGTAGCTCAATGGAGGTAGATTATGTTGCTCTCGGTGCACGGGCCGCTGAGGCAGTATTGCTTCAATATCTGATCCTTGAGCTGGGTCAGTCAATACCTGCCATTGCGCTTCGTTGCGACAACCAGAGTGCTCTTGCCAATGCGGAGAACTCTGGTGTCTTTCACGCTCGCACAAAGTACATTGCAATTGAGCATCACTTTGTGCGTGATTTGGTGGAGCGACATGTGATCTCCGTCATATGGGTTGGGAAATACATGCAGCGTGCTGACTTCTTGACAAAGGCACTAGCAAGGGAAGGTTTTGGTGGCCATTCGTTTTGTCGGGCTTCGCCCCTTGCCTGAGAGTAGTTGAGTGTGGGGTGTGTCTGTGCCTGTGTAATGACTCATTTTGCACTTGTTGTTGTACTCGTTTCAGTGCTGCACGTGAATGGACATGCATACCATTGGGTCATGGGGGAATGTTGTGATTTGTGACATTCCTGTCGACCGGTACAGTTTACTGTGACCACTCAGCCGTGTCCATACCCGTGCACATCCCTGATGCGGACCCTGGTGGCACCGGTGCATCGTCTCGTGGCGGCCTACCAGCTTGGAGCTGACCGAAGACCGTCCCAGAGCTCTTGACATTGCCCGGGACCTCTTGCGATTTTTCTGCAGCACAAAGGAGTTTATCGGTGGACTGGCCGTGGGCCCAATTTACATGTTTTTGCATTATGTGTCCACCGTTTGATGCCGGATGCATGCATGTGACCAGTCGTAGCGTCCGGTTTGTGATTTTGGACGTCGGTTCAGACGGCGTAGCGTTCTGACATGTTTGCACTGAGTTACAGCAAAAAAGTGGTTTTGGGCCGGTTTTAGGACAGATCTTGTGCTGCCGCGTGCGACACCTGCTGTGCGCCGCGATAGGTACTTATGCCATGGACCTGTCATTTGTCATCTTTCTATGCAAATGCTATTGAAGCATTATGACACTTTACCTTGTGTCTCCTAGCCAGACCCTAGCCGTTGTGTGTACGGCTTGTGACTGTCGTCACTGTCTGACCTGGCACTGACGCCTAGTGAGCGGCACTGTCGCTAGGAAGCTTCCACGCATCTTCTAAACCCTTAGGAGTAGCCTCCACCCTATGTGGCACCGTCCCTGGCATGTAGGGTGCCACATAGTCTCATTTGTCGCATGCATGCCACCATTGTGGTACACACATTTGATATGATACGTCATGGGGAGGGGCACCCTGTGCTGGTTCCTCGCTAGTGGGGGCCTAGTCACATCGAGCATTAGCTATTGCCGTTTCTCACATACGTTTTGCGCCTTCGTGACCGAGAAGGTGAGGGTGTGTGTATGTCTTGTCTAGAGGTCTCATGAATCAATGGAACGGAGGAGTTGTGTGGTGAATTGTTGAAGGATGTATTCAGGAGTATCAAAGGTCATTTCTTGTGGATTAAACGCTGATCTTGTAATCTATAAGAATGTTATCTAGTTGTGTGTGCCCGGACTTTGACCTGTTTTCACCATGTTGGCAACAGGAGTTGATACTACTCACATCCTTTTCTTAGGCAATGCATCCGTTCAATTTAGCTTTGGTTATGTAAATTTCCTTTCATATTTTCTTTATCAACTTTGGCTGATTCCTTGTTGCTGCCTTCATTTCTGTTCTGACACCATGTGCTTCCGTTGTTTGATAATTTGTTGGAAATCAAGGGTGGTACATGAGTGTCTTATTGTAGAATTATTTTTGGTTGAAATTTATTACGAAGTAATTTTATATGTTGTAATAATTCAATGTAATCAAAGATATGGTTTTGTATTTGTGGTTTTGGTTTTTTAGGTTTGTGCACTAGCACAGTGTTAAGGGGAATGTTTTAAATGAGAATTATGTGTTAAAAATTGTTATTATATGTTTTATTTTTTATTAATATTATTCTCCGAACATTCATTTTTTCACATGTGGTATTAGACATTGCCTTCACACCCACCGAGCGATTTGACACAAAATATTCCTCTCTTGAAGTAAAAAATATTCATAAACAATTATTTTTTTTTGTTTTTTTATAATTTAAAATAACAATAGAAGACGACCCAGAAACCGGGTCGAAATGTCTACCTTGTATTTATCTTCTGAAGTTCTGGTCTGAGTTTGCGGTTGGAAATTAACGAAGGAAAGCTAGACCGACTTCTGCTGATACAGAACGGGCGGGTTGTTGTTGTCCGGAATTTCGCTGTCGCATTGTTCGCCAGCGTGGCAAGCTCTTGGCGTGGCACGCGCACAACTTGCGACCCCTCACAGCTTTCCCATGGTTTCGGAGAGCCCATCTTTAAATGAATTAGGTTGAGATTATCGGAGGTTGTCAGAGAGCAGGATTTGAGGTGGGTCCTGCTCGGTGATATAACTATGATATGCTAGCCTCGAGACCATACCATTTTATGGCACATTTATTCCAAGAAACTCCCGCTCACACAGGTGAAAGGCTTTGTTTCGTCTCGTTATGCCGTCTCTCTGCTCAATACACTTTCTTTTACAACATGGCATTCCTTCCGGCCTATGATCCCGTTTAGACAGAAAAGGCAAAGCAATATATCCGTGTTCTAGCAAGTTGAATACCCGGGGTAGCCCTCGGGCAATCCCGAAAGCTGTTTTGGATGTCTGGTGCGCAGAGAGGGAGGACAGGCTGAGGTTCTGCCATTTCACTGTCCGAAAGCTTCTTTCTCNAAAGAGCTGGTAGTCGCTGTTACTGAAGCGCCCCAAAACAGTTCTGTAAGAAAGGTCGTGTTTGTATCATTCAGTAAAACCAACGGATAAACGGGGCCGATATCTTCTGGTCTGTTTCTTCTGCCGCCCCCAAGTGAATGCCCCGATTGACAGATGAAGGACAAGTGCACGTTGTCGACCATCAAACCCATTGCACATACTTCAAATGAGACGTGATAATTACTTAACTTCATTAAAAAATGAACTCGTTTTGGAAGTTGTCTGAGCTCTTCGGCTGGACCAGGCCGCCTCGAAACTAGGCGAGAAGGAACGGGCGCCAAGGGACGCCTTTGCTGTCCGCATGGCGAGCGGCCATCTCGCCAGCCAGCTCCTCACACTGCAACAGAATCCGAACGGGGGACGAGGATTCTACTCACACCTAGGCTCTTCTTCTTTCAGGCTCAACCGAGAGTGTCTCTAGGTTGCTGGCGTCGGTTCCTCCCGCTGTGCCCGTTTCTGCCTCGCTTACCCTGAGCTGCGAGGTGCGCATCGGTGGCAGCGGGCAATGGCGACGGCGCCGGGTCCCTTCACGGAGTGGCCGTGGGAGCAGCTGGGCGACTTCAAGGTACAGCGATGTTGATCCCTTCGCAGAGAATGCCATTGCGGTAGTTCACTGCGCGAAGTGGGCGTTGGAGCAGCTCAGAGACCTATTAGTGCGTGTGCGGGCGAGGTTGCTTGCCCGTGCGGCCTGAGGCCAGCTTGCCAGCAACGTATACGAGGATCTCCTGGGGACCAGATCAAGTCTCCGCCTTGATCGAAGGTGACTAATCAGGGCGATGCTTCGATCAGCGGTGGATCGAGGCCTCTCCTCGATCATTCTTCCTTCAGGTCTGCGTTGCACGCGCTGTCGGATACGTCGATCGCCAAGGCTGCTGGAGAGCGTTCGCAAGAAGTAGCGAAGAAATGACGTTGTGATGAAGTAACCAAGCGTGTGACGAATGTGGGCGGGATTGTTCCTGCAAGAGCTGATCAAGCGAGGGCCTTGGTCTCCATTGGTGCTACACTCTTGCGCTGCCTCGAAATTGGAAGGACCACCGTCGCAACGTTCGGCTCCCGCACCCTCTGACGAAGGCGAGGCCTCGACCAGTCTCCCTGTGTCCATGAATCGTTGTTGGCAAGGCGAAGTGGAGCTGTCGACGCAGCCAGATTGAGACTCAGAGGCAGATCGCGATCCCGCGACCTGTCCGCAGAGATTGCACGCACACAGGTGCAGACCCGACGCGAGAGGGGATGGGCAACGCACGACTCAGCCAGGCAGCGTGAACTGCACGCAGTTTAAAGTTCCGTCTGAAGCCCGCAGACGGATGTCTAGTAGCTCGCCTGGCGCGCTCCGGACTTCTCTGTGTGCTCTCAAGCGCACAGAGAAGCATGCTCCAACGTGCTGCAAAGGCCTGCAAGCTCTGCAGCCTGATGAAGTTGGGGACGCGTCCCATCGTGCGTCAGACAGTGCGACGGAAGAATGTCGTGGACAAGAAAGTCGAAATTGCCCTCCGCCCTCTGTGCGGAATGTTTCAGAGTAACCATCAGTCCAGCCATGGTCATTCCACTGTTGCAGTGGACTCACACCCGCTCATTGGCNCCCCCCCCCCCCTCCAAGACTTTGTCCATGCCTTGCCCCCTGCCCATCCTATCCTGTGCCGAGCTCATTAACCGTCCTGCTCCAATCGCGCGCTTCTGCTGGGAATGGGAGGGCTGTCAGCACATACTGCGCAAACATGTGGAAGCATGTTGGTGAATGTAGAAGTGTGTGGATGAATTTGGAAACATGAGGGTGAATGTGAATGCGGGTGGGTGAATGTGACAAGGGAGGAAGGAAGAGCAGCAGGGTGACAAGCTGGGCGCAGGGTAGTGCAAACCATCTGGTTCTGTGCGATGTACTCGCTCCCTGCTGAAACCAATCCCCCCCTCTCCCCCCGGGGTCCCCGGCTTGTTCAGCATGCATCTCCGTGTTCACTGGTTTCAAGGAATCCTGCGCTGCATGCTCCTTGTGGCGATTTAGCAAACAGCATCCACTAAAACTTCTCCACATGCACGGACGTTGGCATGCGCGCCAAACGCACACGCTCGTCATGTTGGCCTCGCAGCAGCTGCGTCGCAGTGGGTGCTGTGAAGCATTCGTATGTTACAATGAAGCTCTGTTTCTCCCTCATTTTTCCTTCGTTACCACCTCCCATTTCAGCACACCCATTTCCTTGTTCTGCAAATCCCTTTCCCTTGTTCGCCACGCGCAGTATGTGCTGTTCGTGCCATTCCTAGCAAAGGCCATCCACGCAAACTTCTTCGGAGGCGCAGAGGTGGACAGCTGGTCGACGCACATGCTCATCACCTCGGCGCTGCGGCTGCTGCACGGCCAGATCTGGATGGCGCTGTCCAGGTGGCGCTGTCTGGTTGGCCGGCACGCGATCCAGTCCAAGGGCACCAAGTTCGAGCAGGTGGACAGGGAAGAGAGATGGTATGGTTCGACTCCACCATGCTTGTTGCCCTCCAGGCAGCCTTGTCGGGAGAGGGGTGGG